>JAVYIG010011131.1:0-63183 GCA_035222895.1 Strongylocentrotus droebachiensis
ACTCAGACGCCTTCATAAAAGATGGAAAAGCCGTCACATGGTGGTCTGAAGGAGTAACTGGCTATTCACCAGGGTTTGGAATCACAGATGACTTTTCCATGACTATATACCATTTAACCGTCCAACACGACAAATTATTGTATAGATGTGTCGTTTTTCCGGCAGGTGGTGCTGCGCAGTGTATTCATGATGTTAAACTAAGCATATATGGTAAATGTCTTTTCAATTTCACTGTTATTTCATTTCAATTTGAAGGCTTGTTATGTTCGCTGCCAAAACACTCAGAAAATATCAAATTGATGACGCTAAGAAATAGCAGAGAACTACACATCGAATATAGTCCTTAAATATATAAGAATTTTTGTTCAACAACCTAAATAATTGAAATAGTCTGCGTGCTGTATGAAAACTTTTTCCCTTATAAAAGAATAGCCTGTAAATGCCGTATTATTCGAAATGTAGTAATGATAGTCTTAACTTATCCAACTAAAATAAATGTGTCGTTTTCATGAAAGAATTGTGTATTACTAGGGATGATCGGATACGTTTTTGCCCATTTATCGTTTACCATGTTTTAAATCATTTATTGATGACTCATTCTCCAGATAACACAATCGTTTTGGGACGAAAAACATTTAAACTTTTTTATGGGAATTTTTTTTTGATAAGGTCTGGAAAATATATTTGTCTAGTGGGCCAATCCGGAATCCCCAGAAGAATAATACCTCAAAAACAATTCCGCTATAGGAACAAATGAAATGGCAAAGAAAAGTAATATGTATGTAATATCTATCTGTGTAAGATATAAATGTACCTACACCAAAGCCTGGTATAGTAACCACCTGTAGAAATAAAGACTACCTGCCTATAAAGGCCACTCTATTGCTTCCCATGAATATCATTTCCTCTTGAAAACTGCACTAAATCTGTGTTTTCTTGGTCTCCTTTAGCAGTCTAGATTTTAAGAGCTCGGTTCCAAAAGGCACTAACCTCCATAAATCTAAGTTCTGAAAAAAAAAAATATCGATTTTCTTTTAATTATCATAGTTAACAATGTCATTATGGAATGATACTTTGGCTGATTATAATATTTTATGATACAAGTATAAAACCACTCCTTAAAAAAATCCAAGTCTGCCCAAATATTTTTGATGAATTTAAGTTTTTTTATTTTTGTGGATGTACTACCTTTTGGAACTGGAATTGGATGCAGTACTTTTTGGAGCCGAAATCTTGCATACTGTATGCATATTACAATGCATTACTTGAATGGATATAGTACCTTTTGGGACCGAACTGATTTTTAAATGCAATTATTTAACTTTTTTAGGAAATTCAACTTTTTGGAAGTGTCAGTGTATGAGGCTACCGGAAATGTGTACATTAATGAAACCAACAAAAAAAGGATTTAAAAAAAGGATGTATTACCTTTTAGAAACGAGATATTCGTTTATATGTGTATGTATGTAAATATATATGTAAATATATACACAGAAATATATATATTAAGATATTTATGGTTTTTCAGTGTATATACATCCATATATATTATGCTGAGGTTTTTTTCTTTCAGCCAACCCGGACAGCTCTCCTGTGATTGAGTACACTCGGCAGACCAATGCCTTCAACGTGACCTGCTCCATAAATAATGTTTTCCCGATGACCTTCCCAAAATTGACAACCAAAGAAGGGAAAAGAACTGCATATATCAACAGCGATGGAACATACAACACAACAGAGACTCATTGGTTTCCAGCTAACGAGAAGGATACAACTATAGAGTGTCTGTATTCCAATCTTAACTTTAAGTGTAGTTCTTCCCTACGCATTGTTGGTAGTTACACCATTGACCAGCCTCAACAAGAGGATAAGATGGAGAAGAACATGACACGTAAGCATATATATATATACAGGGAAAGAGAGAGGCAGAGAGACTCAACACAAAATATAAAACTATGAAAATTATATAAATATAAAACTCCGTAATGAAGTTTGAACTTAATATTTTATTTTTGTATTTTGTGTTTTTCCACATGAACACATATGCATACAAACATAACTATCTATTAGTTATTCCATTTATATACTAACTATTGTATACACACTGCTTAATTTAATGAACAAAAATTTTATCTCATCATGAGAGGTGATGTTTTATCATTACCTATGACTTGCTGTTTTAAATATTTTTTAGTTCCTATCATCTACTTTATCTTTACAGATAACAGGTGCAAGCTTCCGGGATTGTGGATGGTATGGCTAATATTTTGTATAGCAATCTCTCTCTCGTCGCCATAGTTTTTGTGATCAAAATTGGTAGGTATTAACTTGTTTTCTCCTTGGGCCTTGTGGAATACTGGAACTATGGAACCTTTGCAAACGTTTTCCCCTTTATAAACGAATATTTGTTTACAACTAAACATAATATTAATAATCTGGTAAAAACCATGAAAACGCTGGTATCGCGAAATGACGTATCATGACGTAACGGAAATGCAAGTTTCAAAAGATAATTATGGAAGATGTCCATTGTGTGATTATATTAATTTGCATGCGATTTTCCAATCAATAGGGGCCATGGGCGTACACCCTATGATGTTTTTATTGTATTTATAATAAAATAAAACAATTAGTTATTATTATTATTACTAATATTATTATTCTTATTATCATTATTATTTGTCTCATATTTGCTGCAATAATGAAGGTTCTATTGATATTGTTAATAATGATTGTGATGATGATTATAATGACATTAAATGTAGTAATAATGATGAAAATAATAATAACAATACTATTATCGAAATTCGAGAATGTACCTATAACAGCCATGTTCCCACAATTGTAATCAATTAACAATTATTTCAATTTTTTCCTGTGATATGACTTTAATTGTCAAATTCTACTAATCATGCATTCTATAGGTCGTGATATATTGGATTCCAAAAAGAGCGAAGAGGAGGAGTCAGTGAAATCCAACAGCATTCTGTTGTTTCGTAAGTTGTATTGTGTAGCAATCACGTCGATAATCCTATTAATAACAGTTTGTATTCTTTCGGTAGCATATCTTGCAACAGCTAAATTGTTAAATTGAAGGAGGTTGGAAACTAGAATTTATCTTGAAGGTTACATTTTAACAATTTTGAAATCGAATGTTTTGATATAAAATATGTCCATATGCGCACATTGCAAACATTATGAATTCTGTATATGTATATTTTCAAATTGAATGTTACTGGGTTTTGTACTGCCTATTATGTTGCTATGTTATTTATAATATATTACAACATGTAACATAATCGTTTACACTGGACATCATGCAGTTAACAAAAACTGCATAATCATTGTTGCAATACTATTTCTAATGTGACGCATGGACAGTCTCTCTATTATACAGCTTGATTATTTAACTAGTATGGTCATCTATGTATTAATTGTTGGTAAATTTGTAATATAAATTGTTATAATAGTGTTGTTATAATATAAAATATGTAAATAAAAAACATGACATCAGGGAATTGTAAATTTAGAAAGATATTTATGCAAGATTTCCATAGTGTGATCAGGTGGCTTTGAATAAATTAGGGCGAATATCCACTACCGAGAGGATATAGCAGAGTATACCTTTAGATCAGATGGCAGCCATGTAAGTTTTTTAGAAAATGATGGCCTTAGTGGGGGGCATCAAACAGATAAAAATGAAATCAGAATCAGAATATAGTTATAGAAACCAGCATTATTCAAACCCTAGCTGTTTTCAAAATCATGTCAATTAAAAGCTATTTTTTATTTTACCAAAATGGTAGCCCAGGGGCATCCTTCCTTGACATCAAATGGATGAAATAACATCAGAATAAGAATCTCTGTACATGTTTAAGGGGAAGTCCACCCTGATATCAAATTTGGTTTTAATAGAAGCAGAAAGATCAGAGAAATTATTTAGTGAAAGTTTGAGAAAAATCGGGCAAAATCATGAAAATCATGGAATCTTTGAGCCAAATTGGGAATGCGGTCAGAAAAATTGTGAGACCGCGTTGCCAATATATCTCACTAATTTTTAGTATTCCATGAAAAAATATGGATTTTAAAAACCAATAGGCCTAACTTTCTTATTTATTGTCCGATTTTTCTCAAACCTTCGCTGATCTGTTCTTCTAAGGTTCTCCTGGTATTAAAACAAACTTGTTATCAGGGTGGACTTCCCCTTTAAAGGTACTATGTCCCATTTGCAGGCCCAAAAAAATGAAAAGGTTAAATTCCAATGGCATTTGAAAGATAATACTAATTTAGAACTCCCCTTAAAAAAAGGGAGCTTGAAATGTCTGTAAGTGGGAAAATAACGACTATTAGTTGTCAAATTGACTTAGGAGCTATAGAGCCAATAAGTAATGGTCTTGATTTTCAGACCATTGTACCGCATGGTCGTACGTTTTATGCTGCGCAAAGAATCAATCAGTTTAATTTTGGCCGTTACAAGGTGTGGGTTATTGATGTACACAAATGCTCATGTACCCTTTACAGCTCATTTTATGTATGTTATTACCAAAGAAGAAAAAAGTCAGTCAGTCACTCAATACTGACAATAGTGTCTGACAGTGAAGTCTAGCAAGTAAACGGGTTTCCTTGCATAATTTAATTATTAGGACACTGCTAACGTTTACATTTCACAGATAGAACATACATGACATATTCATAATTCCTGCAAAGTTCTACAGAATTTGAGGTTGGCAGCAAAAGGGACATAGTATCTTTAACTTCATAATTATTCTAGAACTTTTTGTTTTGAAAATACACTGACTTTGAGCTCGTATGCCTGTAAGTTGTGACGGCCGTATTGGATTTTATCAAAGTGGTGGCCACAGGGGATGTCTTCTTGACATCAAATATTTGGGATAACATCAAAAATCGGATTCTCTATACCTCTAAACCACATAACTATAGAAAATCTTGATATTTTATTAGACCATATGCTCAAATGGTGGCCATTTTGGATTTATCAAAATGACTACCCCATGAAGCATTCTTCTTGACATCGATTTGATGAAATAACACATTCAGATTATTTATACCTTCTAACCCCATAATTGTAAACAAGTTTATTTTTTCTAGCCATTTTTGTTTGTAAATAAATAGAATTTCAGTTCAGACGGTGTCCATTTTGGATTTGACCAAAATGACAGCCCCAGGGGGTGCCCTTTTGGGCGCCCATCCGAAATTGGAATAGTATTGATTGGTCAACATATGGGAGTTGGAAAAAAAATGTGATTTTTTTTTTTTTTTTTTTTAATTGAATCAATTTTTTTTTTTCAAATCTTAATTTAATGAAAATAAAATATTTTAAATCTTTTTAGATAAAAATTGACATTTCTTTTGTTCTAATTTTTTTTTCCCAAAAATGTTTTTTGTTTTTTTTTTTTTTTTTAATCACTTTTTGATGCAGGATATAAAACAAATATACCATGCCTTCTATTTGAGGCACTGGTTAAACTATGGGCCTCGGTGATTCCAAAAGTACCATTTGCTTTGGGGCTGCGCCCCTCAGCAAATAGTACTATTGGAGTCACCTCTTGCGAATAGTTTTAACCAGAACCTCTCAAGGCAGTGTATATTTGTATAATATCGGTTATTTTGATAATGTGATATATGATATTTTGTAATAGATCGTTAAATCTATGACATGATTCAAATAATGAAATTCCACCTATATTTGTGGAGGGTGGGGTCTTTTTTCATTGTGTTGTTGTTTTGTATAGTTGTTGTCAATTATTTTATTTTTTGGACAAAGTATGTTTTGTATACATATCATCTTTCAAAGCGGAAATGTCTGTCAGTTTGTATCCTGATATTATTGTATACTTTATAAGCCCCTGCAAAGTATGGGTACGGATTTCCGATATTAATATAAATAATGTGAGTGCTAAAGGGGCGTGGGAGGGTGGGTGGGTGTACATATGTACATGTGTGTGTGTTTTCAAGATTTACATTGCAAACAATCATATTTTTTTAAATCCCAGCCATTGTGGATTCTATGAACGAATTGTCTATCAGGTAATACTTCCATGTGTCAACACCAAATAGCCTTATTGTGATATTGTAGATAAGTGAAATGAACATGCGAATTATCGCATATCGCATTTTATATATGTATTGCTCTCGTGTATTATATTTTATTCAAACATTATACCTTCTAAAATCATTTACGCTGTAAATATTCTGAGTACTTTCGCATATATATATATAATGCTTTCGTGTAACCCTTTCGTGTAATACATGAAATATTTTCGCATCTAATATATCAAGTCAATACATATCCCATTTCCGGCTGTGTATTATTGTACATGCATCCAGAGGTCTAATGTGTGTAAGTTATATTTATTGCAGCTGATCAATTGCAATATTTATTATAAACATGTTGATGGTATGATATTGATTTGCATAATTTTACCTTATACTGAATATTTTTCTTATCACTGCTTGAAATCAAAAGTACTCCTCTAAATAGTAATTGCGATTGGTGAAACGTGTCATATCCTATAATTCGTTATACATGTACAGTCAAAGTCATCAGATATATCGCAATTTTACATGTGATCAGTAACGTATGCCCGGCGCATGGGACAATACAATTCTAGTTTGCTCATGGACACATGGGGGTGGTGGCCAGGAAATGAATGACAGTAATGAAGATAATAAAAGCTGGGGCGTGTTTATTAGTGTTAACTGTATTTGGTATGTTTCATAAAGTTTAATGTTAATGATTTGTTTTGCGATGTGTTATTTTCTCTCGTTTATTTAGAAGACCCTTCGGTAGAGCAGAGGTGCTTTAATGACACAGCTGAGCAGGGCATTCCTTCTGACATATTCTTGCCATATTATCATATTATGTTAATATCTACATACGATCTTATATTCGGTGAATAAAATCAACCAATCAATCAAAACTGGGGTTTTTAAATGAGTATTTTATCTGTATGGCAATATTTTAATCATGAATTATATTATATGCACCATGTTATAATATTTGATAGAGAAATGTTCACTAGATCATGTCTGGCTCTCTCCGTGAAGCATTATAAATGTTTAGTACGACAAATAAATAAATCACTTCAAAGCATCACAATCACGACTCCTTGTATTGTATGATGTATAAAGTATTTATGAGCACCATGGACCGAAAGAGGATGTAAACATGATATTACGCATGCTAAGCTTTCAATACGACATATCACGTGACTTTCATAGATTGCAGTGCCTGCCGAACATAAATTACATACATTGTGATGGTCTAGACTCTAGACGTACAGTTCAATGCTGTAGGCATGCGATAAGGATTATTCCCGCTTCTCTCTTCTAGTCATTTCCGCCTCCCCATACGCTATGGCGTACTGAGCAATACATTTTGGAGAGCAAACAAAAAAAATCCGCATCACTACCAGGTGGCATATTAGACAATTGTTTTTAAGGGGGATTTGGATATTGACGATAATGGTCAAAATGTTGGCCTGCAAACTCCGTTTTAGCTTTGGCGTACTGTTTTCTGTCACGTTGATTTTTCATGAGGCTAGAGTACTTTACATCTACCCACTGTAACAAATTACTTGATTGATACATTACTGTTCTTAACTGAAAAGATGAGTTAATATCCCACACATTATAATATCTGGAAAGTGTAAGTAACTATACATTTTTTTTGGGGGGGGGAGGTGAAGTTCCAAAAATTATCTCAATGGTTCCTGTAAAACTTTGATTTTTGTATTGTATGTATATGTATGTTATTGCTAATAAATACCTCGAAAGAGGATAAGAAAAAAAATATCCCATCCATTATCTAGGGGCGGTGGAGCGTCTTACAAAGTGAGAGGCACCAACAAAAAGGGGCACTTTCTGAGAAAAGGGACACCTACAAAGGGGAAACCTCGAAGTAAAAATATGCAATGTAGCCTACCTCTGCATTGTGATTACATTATCAGGGATAATTTCAAAGTTTGTTTCTTCCTTTACACATTCCAACTGCTTGAGCGTCATACTTTGCAGTTTGGTGTGTATATAATAATCATTTGCGAGCGAGCTCATATTTTAAGATTTGCGAGGTTGCAGTGCGAAAAATTACATTTATAAAGAGGGAAGAAATCTAATGGGGCTTGGAGCACAAATTAATCATGAAAGACAGAAAAGTTTTTTATTAAAACGTCATTTTATATCAACTTTAAATGTGAGCGAGCGGGTATTGGAGAAGAGTAAATTAAAAAAATTGCTCTTAGTTGCTTTAAATTATGAGCACATTCTTGAAATGCAAAAGGGGCACATATCCAAAGGAAAATGACACTTATTAGAAAAGAAAAGGAGCACTTGTCAAAGTAAAAAAAGGGGAATTATCAGGGGTGAAAACGGACCACTTCTCGCACCTGATAAGGGGCACTCACTACACATGAAAGAGGCACTTATGAGAACGGAAAAGGGGGCACTTATTCTAAAGGAGAATTAGGGGCAGATATCAAAAGGAAAATTGCACTAATTAGGAAGGATAAGGGGACACGTGTCAAATTAACAAGTGGACTTATCAGAGAGGAAAAGGGGCCCTTATTACAAAGTTAAAGGAAGCATCTCTCAAATTTGAATAAGGGCACCCATTGGAGATGAAAACGGGTATTTATAAGAATAAAAAGAGGCACTTGTCAAAATATAAATTACACCTCTCAGTTTTGAAAAGAGGCAAATATAAGAGGTGAATGAACACTTAACAGAGGTGGTAAAGTGCAATACTTGAAAAGGGGCAGTCACCTCAGATGAATAGGGGCACTTGTGAGAATAGAGAGGGGCTCTTGTTACAAAGAGTTAGCACTTGTCGTAGGGGAAGGGGAACCTATGAGATTTAATATAGTTATTTATCAGAGGTTTGGGAAGGGTCGTTTAAACGTAAAGGGGAACACGACAATCGAAATATGCATATATTTAATTTATACAAATTAATCATAAATGCCATCGTAAACATTTGATTTTAAGGATTGACATATATAAATACCATGAGCCAGAAGGCCAGGGAGAATGAAACGAGGGGGGGGGGAGAAGAAAACAAGAGAAATAAAGCAAGAGAAATGGAAAAGGAATGTCATATAATAGCTGAAATAAATCATGAGCATGTTAAAGCCCAGGTTAAGGTTAACATAGACATAACATATGACTCATCGGTATCATGGTTATAACATGGAACAGCACCATTGATAAAGGAGAGAGACTGAGAGAGAGATGAACGTCGAAAGGTGGATGGAGTTTATAAAGAGTACGTTACACGAATTGCACATGAGAACGGGGGAGAGGAAACAAAGAGTCAGTATAGCTAGTGTACCAAAGTCGTATATCTGCAGTGTACCATGCATAGAATATCAGGCGGAGTACAGACAGCATTGCGAAATGGATTTGACCATATATTATGTTAATGTCATGACCACAATCAACTCTCGATTACCTTCTTACAGAAATAACGTAGTCTTTGCACTAGAGCTGGTTTACAGTAAGTCAACCCGGGTTCGAAACCAAGTCGATGCGTTATCTACACAATAAGAAATAGGGGTACATTTGGGGTGCAGATTACGCGTAGTTGGCCGAGGATACTAATCTGCTCCATATAGGGCGCACTCAGTGCATTCAACGTAAAATGTGCACCCTGAGGGGTGCAAGAATTTGGAGGTTGCAGAATGTGCACCCCACTAGTCTTTTTCAAAGCATTATGAAATTATACTGTAGTTTGAAGATTGATCTGTTCTCAAGTATGTGTATATATTTCAAGAACAACATAACACAACAATAAACAATTATACCCTTTTTATGCATCGTTATTATTATTCCATGAAAAATCATGGACTATAAGTTTTATGAAACAAGTTTAAGTCAGTCGATCTTTTGCAGAGACTTTTAATTCAGTTTAACTGCCGAGTTTAATAAGCGAGTTCGTAGTTAGATTCTGCGCATGCGCGAAAAATCCTCCGTGACCTTTCCGCTGGATCAATTGGGATAAATATTGGTTGGTGCTGTGCTTACACACAACAGTGAATGGGGAATGTTAGCATTTATCACGTTCTAGATACGATTTTTTTACATCATGACATCATTCCTTTTCCACAAATCATCTTGAGCAGGTAACTGGATATATTTTCCTTCTTTTCCATTTGTTTTGTACGTGGTCAGCAAATGATTTAGTATTTTTCTTCTTTGCAATCGGCAGTTGCCTCCACAGAGGCGAAAGTATGCCGTGTCCCGACTGCCCCATACAGTATATTTTGTGTAAGCCGTCTGCTTCGGATGTCAATCGTTAAAAAAGGTCGTGATTCTGACTTTAAAATTTAATAACCGGTGTTAAGAAAAACTCATATGAAGGCTCCTCCCTGCTAGTTCAGCCTGTATATCACTTAAAATAACTATGGCCTACATGATCTAAACTTACCTGCTTACGCATATTTTGTTTGTTATTTTGCCTGATCATGTTGATTGAACTGAAGTGAAGAAAAAGAGTGACTAAATTCAGACTAGATCTAGATCTCTAGTCTATGTAATCGAAACAAAAGACACTGAGACCGATTTGAATTTTAAAAAATGTATACAAACCGTATAACAAGGACTGGACTTCTAGTTATGCCTATCCATTGACTAAAATAAGTAGTTTCATTTCACTTCCTGTCAAAATGCTTTCAATCAATGACAATGAATGCTGCCACTGTGCCAGCTGTAAATTCACCTTCACTGTCCTGCTTGCCCAGTGACATATTATAAGCAGTGCTGATGTCCTCTTGGCAATGCCAATGGGCTGTTTATTCCATTACAACTAGCATGTGTTATAGGGAACAAGGCAGATTTATTTGGTAAATTTGTATGATCATTGAGATTTTAACCTTAATTAAGGCAATAATTTAATGTTCTTCCTTTCTTGGGGGGAGGGGGTTGAGACTATCAGCTGTGATTTTGTTTCTCCCAAGAAAGAAGAAATATTTTCCTGCCCAAATAGAAACCATTATAATTTGTGTTAACATGAAATATTTTTCTTTCTTTTTACAATCAGACTATCATCGTGGGGAGAATCTGTGCTGTTATTGGGTGCTCGAACAGTACATTCAAGCTTGATAAATGGTATTCACAATTGTGTGACAGACATGCCCTGAAATATGGGGCCTGCGTATGCACACTACCTTTTGTACCATTCCCTTTTCCTTTGCAAAATAAAGATGCAGACGGCCGTCGACGATGGATAAAGACGATAAATCGAAAACGTCCAAATGGCAAAAACTGGGAACCAACGTATGGAGATAGGGTTTGCTCATATCACTTTCGAGATGGACAACCTAGTGCAGCGTGGCCAGACCCAACAATGAATCTGGGATACAGCTCAGCACACCAGTCTTCACATAAATCTCCTCGTCTGCCTCCAAGAGAAAGACCTCAGTGCCCAGAAAAGAAGAAATCAACAAGTAAACGGAAGAGAAAGAATGTCGACTTGACAGGACATAGGCGCCGGAAGTGGGGGGGGGGGGCAGTTGCCCCCCCAATCACAAAAGTGGGGGGGCAAAAGGAATTTTTGCCCCCCCAAAACGCCCCCCCCCCCCCTACAAAAAAAAAAAAAAAAAGCAGTAAAGGAGTAAACATGGTTTGTATTTTTAACCCAAAAGAACATAACAATAATAAAAACCTGAATTAAATCACATATACAATATTATTCAAAGAAAAGGAAAGTTCACAGGAATTAAATTTCATAAACATTGCGCATGCCACCTATACGGTATTTATCAACGGAGGTCTTTATAATAGCGATACGCGCATATCGTGGACATATTGTGCGAAAATGGGAAAGCGTGTCTGTTTTTTTGTTATAGGGGTGAGAAGACATGAGCCCCTGAACGCTGGCATACTGATGAGGGGGGTGTATTTCTTATTCGATACCAGTGATTTGCAAATGTTGCTGTTATGACATGATTTTTCGGTATTTTTTTGTAGGTCATACCTTTTTATGCATTTTTTGGAAAATAAGAAATTCCCTAATGCGCAGTCGGGCGAAAAATACGCTTATTTAGAAACCTTTATTATCATGGTCTGCAAAGTGGCTGGGCTCGAGCTCCCCCCCCCCCCCCCCCCTCACATTTTGAAAAAGTATATTAAAGAGAAAAAAAAAGAAAGACGGGGAGAAAAAATAAGTGACCTGCCAATGTCACAAATAAGGTAAAAATGCTCATCTGACCGTAATTAAATGCCTAAAAACCCTGAGCTTCCGAGGGGCTCTGCCCCCTGGATGCTCATCTGGCCGTAATTAAATACCTAAAAACCCGGAGCTTCCGGGGGTTATGCCCCCTGGACCCCACCAAGGGCCCTAAGGCGGGCCCCTGGATGCTCATCTGACCGTAATTAAATACCTAAAACCCCCGAGCTTCCAGGGGCTCTGCCCCCTGGACCCCACCAAGGGTTCTTAGGCAGGCCCCTGGATGCTCATCTGACCGTAATTAAATACCTAAAACCCCCGAGCTTCCAGGGGCTCTGGACCCCACCAAGGGCTCTAAGGCGGGCCCCTGGGTGCTCATCTGACCGTAATTAAATACCTAAAACCCCTGAGCTTCGGGGGACTCTTCCCCCTGGACCCCACCAAGGGCCCCAAGACGGGCCCCTGGATGCTCGTCTGACCGTAATTAAATACCTAAGTCCCCTGAGCTTCCGAGGGCTCTGCCCCCTGGACCCCACTAAAGGCCCTAAGGCGGGCCCCTGGATGCTCATCTGACCGTAGTTAAATATTAAAACATCTGAGCTTCTGGGGGCTCTCCCCCCCCCCCCCCCCCCCCCCCCCTTCTTGAACACGTCAATGGCTTAAAGAGGGCCTCTGGATGCTCATCTAACCGTAATGAAATACCTAAAATCTCTGAGCTTCCGGGGGCTCTGCCCCCTGGACCCCACTAAAGGCCCTAAGGCGGGCCCCTGGATGCTCATCTGACTGTAATTAAATACCTAAAACCCCTGAGATTCCGGGGGCTCTGCCCCCTGGACCCCACCAAGGGCCCTAAGGCGGCCCCTGGATGCTCATCTGACCGTAGTTAAATATTAAAACCTCAGAGCTTCTGGGGGCTCTCCCCCCCCCCCTGGAACATGTCAATGGCTTAAAGAGGGCACCGCGATGCTCATCTAACCGTAATTAAATACCTAAAGGGGCTCAGCCCCTTGACCCCCTGCTGAGGCTCACGCCCTGGACCCCACGCCAATTTACGCCTTTCTTGATCGTTAATATAATCCACTTTGAAAAATGTAACGTGTAAGATGGTAAGGTGGTGATGCAGATTTTTCGTCTGCCCCCCCCCCCCCCCCCCTTCCGAACGTTTTTTCTCATTACGTCACTGCCCCTGGAAGGTGAGCCCCCTGGAATGTTTGCCCCCCCCCAATCCCAAACTGCTTCCGGCGCGCCTGTGACAGGAGATCCTGACTCCATGAAACCTCTACAGCTGAGGAGCACCTAGAAGTTAGTGAGACAGCTTCAAGTAAAGAAAAGAGGAAATCAACATGTAAACGGAAGAGAAAGGATGTCGACATGACAGGAGATCCTGACTTTCATGGATCCTCTACTCTTGATGAGCACCAAGAAATTGATGAGACAGCTTCAAGTAATAAGGAGAAAAGATCTGATCATATTGTTGGTGCACATCTCACTGATCACAATTATGGGCTACATTGTGATAAAAGATTATGTACCTGCCTTGGATGTGTTGCAAAGCAAAAACAAATTGAAGATCTACAACAGAGGAATATAGTCATTTACAGGCAAAGCTGAAAGCTACAAAGAAACAGCATGGCAAGAAAGGTGATTTTGATATGACTACTAGTTGTCACGAGAATTGATAAAACTGTCAGATTGTGCACTGGATTTGAATCCAAAAAGTCACGAGTAATATGTCCTTTCCTTTTATTCGTCTGATGAAAGGGACATAATGTTTCTGGTGATTTGTTGAACTATTTGATTGGAGCCAAGGAGCCCTGTGTCTATATTAATTATTAAAGAGAAGCAAACATAGGCTGTGCAGGAATACAGTTATTGTGCTAGTCAAATGCACGGGTATGAACTGGTTAGTGGTTATTTCTGTCTTTGAGGCTAGCTTAACTTGATACATTTATTATAATATCATATATTGAATGTACCTCTTTATATCTTGTATCAGGACTGAACATTTATGAAATAAATAAAACATGGACATGTGAAATTGACTAACTACATGTATGTATGTCGGGTTCCAAAGTATTACAAATTTATTGTTTTTCTATACACATTTACAGGTGTATTTTCTTGGGCTAAAGGAATACTTTTCTGTTTGAATAATTAAAGTGTGCTATTTACCAAAGTATTGTATGTTTTGTGTGCGCTTATATTTTTATAAAGACAGAAAATAGGATTTTTGTATTCTCATGCAATATTAAAGCAGCTAACTACATATGATATGCAGCTCAAAGAGATATCTTGATCATGAGAATAGTTACATTTCTCATCTTATATTTCTGTTGTAAATAGTGACAGAGAGAGGTTTTCTTCTCCAAGCCGAAATCAGATTTCCGCATGTAAAACACGTGATCGGACTTACAATCGATTGTATCTCTTTCTGCAACGGGGCCAGAAGTGATTACTGTTCTTTTACTACTATAAGTTCCAATCGATGTGCATTCTAGTATTCTTGTATGCCCTGTAGAGTAGTATTAATTTAGTTTTTGTACAATATATTTGCTGTCCCCAAATTATTTGGTGGAATTGATGGAATAAATGAAAACATTTTCAGTAGTCATCTTCATTTATAAGAATAAATTGGTGTTGATTCCCTGACTAAAGCTGTTAAAGTTTGTTCTCTTGCCTTTACCTCAGGCAAGAAAAGCATACTGTATTCAAAGGTGTAATTGTAGATTTCACCTTTTTTGTACCTCAAATTAGAATGTTGAAGTTTGCCAACAGCCCATCATGGTATGTTACACGCACATTGTATTACTTCTTTATATTACTTGTTACTTTTTTCTAGATATTGCAGAAGGTAAACCGCATATATATGGCAACCACTACCCACTATGCATAGTGGAAACTGAAACCGGTCATTCATGTTGTCAATAAAATGTGATTTTGATATGAAAACAAATTGTTTGATCTTCTGATTTTATTGGTTTTAATGTGATGTAAAGAGTGCATG
Organism: Strongylocentrotus droebachiensis; assembly: GCA_035222895.1. NCBI lineage: Eukaryota > Metazoa > Echinodermata > Echinoidea > Camarodonta > Strongylocentrotidae > Strongylocentrotus > Strongylocentrotus droebachiensis. Next base: position 15,186 of record JAVYIG010011131.1, read on the forward strand.
TGCAGCCTGCAATGTGCAATTCTACACCATATAAAGGCTGTAAATCTGCACCCCTAAAGGTGCTTGCTTGCATCCCAAGGGGTGTATGTATGCACCCTTCAGGGAAAAATAATCGTGGACCCCAAACCCCTGCACCCTATATGGGACAAGTCTGCACCCCAAACTGGGGTGAAAACGAGCACCCTTAGGGGTGCAGACCGCTGCTACAATAGCAGCCACCTATAGGGTGCAAGTCTGCACCCCAAATAGCGGTGCAATTTTGCACCCCAATTGGGGGTGCAAAATTGCACCCTATAGGTGGCTGCTATTGTAGCAGCGGTCTGCACCCCTAAGGGTGCTCGTTTGCACCTCTAAGGGTACTCTTTTAGCACCTCTAAGGGTGCAAGTCTGCACCCCAAATAAGGGTGCAATTTTGCACCCCAATTTGGGGTGCAAAATTGCACCCTATAGGTGGCCGCTATTGTAGCAGCGGTCTGCACCCTATAGGGTGCAAATTTGTACCATTATTTTTTAGTGTGTAGTGTCCTTTGGTAAGGCATTAATCCTCATTACCAGGTCCATCGGAGAGGACCTAAAGCCGTCGGCCGTCTGATTGCTTACTTACACGCATTTATGCTTTCTTAGCAGTCAGGTAAAATAATCACCATCACCACCGCTTCAGTCTCTGATATCGACGGTTGTTCCGTTGAAATTACATCTGGCTCCTCTGACCGCCTCTATACATAGACTGAAGTACGCTCCATAGGGTACTGTGTGGAAGGAATGGTTCGGTACGGCCGGACCAAGATGAATAAGATATGCAACGAGTTTGTTCACGCTTTACGTCTTCATATATCCACTTTAGCTGCAATATTACACTGAATCTTATTCTAGAATTAAAAATAACATGGAAATATCTACTTTAAATTACGATAGCTTGCTCATATACATCCAAAAATAATGATTAATCCGAGAAAGTCTCGTAGTCAACATCATCTGTTGTCAGCCATCTTGGTTTGAGTTGATGAAGTTTGCTGGCAGTATAGTTGTCCTGAAGAATATTCCGGAAAGGTTGCTAGGGAAGGTCCATAGATGTATGTAGTATTTAGGAACTCAGAGACATAAAACTAGATACAATGAATTTAGAAGTTGAGATGATTTAATCTATTCCAAGATGTCCGATCATATTGTGATCATGTGTACATAAAGGGGATTGAGCCCTCGACGTTGACTGTTAGCACAGTCTTACAAACACAACATATTTCCCTCCTTTAAAGAGATGAATAATGTTATATAACGTAAGTCCAGATATGAGTTCAAAAGTTTATGAGTCCAGAAAATAAAACTTGTTTATTAACAACAAGCCTGAAATTTTATTAACCTATATTGAGCAATTGTTTCATATGAGTCCAAAACTTAAACGTTCCAGTTTTTTAATTTCTATGCTCAATACTTGTCGGCTCTAAGGATTTAAGATCTGTAATCTCGTAGATATCCAGGTCGTCTCCTTAGACGCTGAGAACGACGAACAGTTCGCGGTTCTGCTCGCTGTTGCTCTTGATCTTCAGTGCTTGTAGGGAATGGAAAGGTGTCTTCCCAATCGCTTTCATTCATGTTGCCTGGCTTGCTCGCGATAAGGCGTCTGGTGTTCCATCGCGTTCCGTCATCTAGTACGAATGCATTCGAGCCGAGCTTCTTCACGATCTGTTTGGGTTTCGATACCCCCGAAGCTAGCTTGTGCTTGCGATTTGGACGCTTTACACGAACCCAGTCACCGATAGCGAATTTCGGTGTGATTGCTCGTCTGCGTTTGTCAGTGTACGCTTTCATGCTTTGCTGTTTCCTCTCAATCTCTCTCGCTTCAGCCTGTGTGCTTGCAGGCTCTGAAACCGGTGGTTTCAGGATGTTGAATGGCATACGGAGGTTCCGTCCCAACATCAACTCTGCTGGAGTCTTTCCGGTTAGCGAATGAGGTGTTGAGCGATACGTGCGTAGTAGGGTCTGGATGGCCTTATCGAAGGTCATTCCATCTGCGAGATTCGCTTTCAAGCTCTCCTTGATTACCCGGTTGAAACGCTCTACGCCGCCATTGCTTTGAGGGTTGTAGCGAGTTGTGAGGCGATGTTGAATTCCATTAACGGCTAGGAATTCTTCGAACTGTTCAGACGTGAACTGTGGTCCATTGTCCGTGGTGATAGATTCTGGAAGACCCCACTTGGTAAACATCTTCTCCAAGATGCTAATGACTGATGTCGTAGTGACTGAGCTTGTTGCTGCTATCTCAGGCCACTTGCTATGGAGGTCGTGTACAACTAACAAAAATCGCTGACTTTGAGGAGCGGCTTGGACTTCCCCAAAGATGTCGACTTGAAGTTGCTGCCATGGTTTCTTCGGCCATGGGGTCGGCTGCAGTGGTGCTGGCCGCGGTTGAGTTTTCTCGCTGAGAGTACACGCTTCACAAGATCTGACGAGATCTTCTACGCGTCGATCGATCGCTGGCCACCAGATTGCTTCGCGACATCGTTGCTTCATCTTCACCACACCTGGATGACTTTCATGTGCGGTTTGTAACACACGATGTTGAAGCGATTTCGGGATTACCGCTCGGGTGCTACGGGCGATACACGTGTCGTCGAAGATAGCTAGCTCATTGCGAACACGATGATATGGAACGAGGTCTTCGGAAATCTCTCTAGGCCATGCTGTTTGGAGATAATGACAGACCTTCTGGAGAGTTGCATCTACGGCTGACTCTGTTTTCAGCTGCTCACGCGTCACAAGCTTTGCGGTCACGTGAGAGATCACCATAAGAACGTAGTCTTCGACGTCGTCGTCGATGTCGCTTCTTGCACGGCTATCGCGATTGCAATTCGCGTTCGGTGTACGGCTAAGCATATCTGCTACTCGGTTGCGTGAACCCGCGAGATATTCGACCTTGAAATCATATTGGTGCAGTCGATCTGACCATCTGTAGATGCGGAGTGGGCGGTGTCCAGATCCTGAAGTGCTCAACAAGGTTGTTAAGGCTTGATGGTCAGTACGAAGTGTGAACTTGCGACCGTAGAGGTACATATGCCAGTGTTCGCAGGCATAGATGCATGCGAGAGCTTCGCGTTCTCCTGTAGAATACTTTCGCTCTGTGTCCGACAACGCTCGAGATGCGAATGCGACCGGACGTACACTGCCGTCGATCGTTTGCGATAACACTGCTCCGATAGCGAACGCTGACGCGTCTGTAGTCACGTACGTTTCAGCGCTTGGAGTGAAGTGAGCGAGAACTGGTGGCTCTGCGATCCTTCCTTTGAGCGTGTTGAATGCGGTCTCTTGTGCGTTGTGCCATTCCCAAAGCGCGTCCTTCCGGAGAAGCTTCTGCAGAGGTTCTGCGATTGCTGCGTATTGTGGCACGAATTTGCGGTAGAAGTTCGTTGTTCCCAAGAATGAGGCTAGCTCCTTCACATTCGTTGGGGCTGGGAGTGTTCGGATAGCTGCAACGTTGTCGAGTGTAGGCGTCAGACCATCTGCAGTGACATGATATCCCAGAAAATCAATGTCCGAAGCAGCGAACGTGCACTTGGCCTCGTTGAGCGTCAAATTATGCTTGGCGAGGCGCGTCATGACTTCTGCTAATCGTTGATCGTGCTGAGCCTTGTCCTCTCCGAAGACTACCACATCATCAAGGAGATTCAACGTGCCCTCGATTCCAGCTAGAACTGAAGAAACGATTTTCTGGAATGCGCTAGGTGCTGAGTTCAGTCCATAGGGCATACGGCGATACTGAAACATGCCTATGTGTGTGTTGAATGCAGTGAGATGGCGGCTCTGCTCTGCTAGCGGAACCTGGAGATAGCTACGTCTCATGTCTAGTTTAGAGAAAACTTTAGCTCCGTGGAATGAAGCTGAAAGTTCATTCATAGTAGGAAGTGGATACTTATCCGGAATGATTGCCTTGTTGACTGCCCTCAAATCTACACAAAGTCTAAGATCTCCATTCTTACGGCGTGCGATGACCAGATTAGACACCCACGGGGATGAATCGATGCGCTCGATGATGCTATCGGATTCAAGCCTATGAAGTTCCTTTGAGACTTCATCCCTAATAGCTAACGGAAGTCGACGGAGACTCTGTGCAGTAGGTGGGACTGAGGAATCCACCCTTGGTGCATGGCAATATCCTTTGCATTTACCAAACTCGTTGAAAAGTGCAGCATAGCGTTCTCTATACGCATTGTCTATGAGCCGAATGCGTTCACCAGTGTGGTCGTTCATCTGAAATCCTAGGGCGTCGAACAGATTGACTCCCATAAGGCTCTCGCCCTTTGCTATGTAGAACGTAAAGCTGTCGAGATGTACATCCTTGTACCCGACAGGAAGCTCAACCGTGCCCAGAACGGAAATCAGTGTAGGTGGTTCACCATATGCTATGAGCTTGCCCGATGTCGATGACAGGCTACAATGTGAGAAATGTCGATGATACAGTTTATCACTAAGAATTGACACTTTGGCCCCCACATCAATCATCAAAGAGAGGTTAGTACCAGCAATCTGCACTTCACATTCTTTGAACTGACCTGAATTTGCTGAAGAAATCCGGTCTGAGAGTGTGAACACGCTGCTTGCTATGTCGCCCTCTATTGGTTCATCAACGTGTCGAACTGAAGATGCACTTTTCTTGGTAGATCTGCATACGCTAGAGAAATGGTTCATCTTTGAGCACGAATTGCAACGTTTTCCAAACGCTGGACACGCTTTCGGAGGGTGTGTCCGTCCGCAGTTCGAACACGACTTCGAGTTAGCATGGTTAGAGCGAGCTTTGTTATGATATGGTCGTTTGATATTCTGTACTGGAGTTGCCTGATGTGCAGTATGACTATGTCCTGTACTGGCACTCACAGTCACATCGTGTTGTTTGAGGAGCTTGGCGTCCAGCATTGCGGCTTCGATCTGGATCGCTAGATCGAGCGCCTTCTTAAGTGTCAGACCGTCATCCTCCATTAACAGACGTTCTCTAATACGGGGAATAGACGTCTTTTCGATTAGTTGATCTCTAACCAGTTCATCGTTTAAGGTGCCAAACTTGCACTTGGATGCCAGTTCGGTTATGGCTGCCACATATTGTTTTACTGGCTCCCCATGACCTTGTACTCTCTGTCGGAAACGATATCGTTCAATCATCACACTTGTTTTTGGCCCAAAATATTTCTCAAGTTCATCAACAGCTTTATCGTACGTACCGGTAGTAGACACTTCCAGCTGTCCGAAGATCCGCTGCCCCTCTGCGCCCAAACAGTGGATCAGGATTGCGCGGCGGCGGAGGTCGGGTATCTCCGCTGTGTCCAACCCGCTTGCAGTCAAATACGTTTTGAAGCTCAAAATCCATCGTGACCAAGGCACAGGAGGTTCTCCTGGGGTTGCTAGGAATGGGTTAGGTGCTACAAGACCTATTCCAGCCATTCTCGTCGCCAGATGTAGTATTTAGGAACTCAGAGACATAAAACTAGATACAATGAATTTAGAAGTTGAGATGATTTAATCTATTCCAAGATGTCCGATCATATTGTGATCATGTGTACATAAAGGGGATTGAGCCCTCGACGTTGACTGTTAGCACAGTCTTACAAACACAACAATGTAGACGGTAGAATCAATGTAGATATCAATTAATAATACCCCAGGAGACAAAGAAGTAGGGAATGATGTTCAGAAACTGATATTTAAAGGTTGAATAAAACAGAATTGCACAAGAATACAATACAATAATGGACCTAATAATACAATCCACACAAAATGTAGTGCCTAGCAATATAGTGTAAACGTGAATGTAGTTGACATTCATACATTTTGAAGAGATATGGGGTTGAATCTGGTCATTTCTATTTAAAATATAAACCAGTGGTTTCACTCTATGTACTCTACTTTAGGTCGTGAACATGAGATAACATTACCATACTGTTTTTATTTAACCCCAAGTAAAACAAAAAATAGAGAAATAAAAAATGACTCGTCGGTTTCATGATTAAAACATGAACAAAAAACCGTTGGGCAGAGAGAGAGAGAGAGATAGAAAAGTCAAAGGTGAATGGGAGAGATCGAGAGTGGCACGAATTCACATGGTAACGGGGAATTTGAAATACGAGGAAGTAGTGGCGTATAGCTTCAGACGGCATTGCAAATGGATCGGCCATGGCGACAGCAGTCCATTCTCGAGAATTATGTAGTCTTTGCGCTGAAGCCGTTTTAGAGTAGGTCATCCTTTGTGGAGGCTTTTATGTAGTGCACGTATTAATAAAAGAATGCAAACGTTTTATCAACATTTTGTTATTTGTATTATCGTATGTAATGACCGGAGAGTCTTTTCAGATAAGTGCCTCTTTTAATTTCTAATAGGAGCCCGTTTTACTTTTAACAAGCGCCTTTTCTTTGGTAGAAAAAGGGGCCCCTTCCTCTTCTTTGATGAATGCCACTGATCACCTCTGATAGGTGTCCTTTTTGTGTTGACACGTGCCCCCTTCTTATTTCTAATAAGAGCCACTTCCATTTCTCAATCAAAAATGATGCATTCGCATGAGTTCATTACATGATATATCCACGCTCGAGTTGAGGTCGTTTGTATCTATTGCACGGAGACGTTAGGCTGAGTGCGATAGATACGCACAGATACACACAGCAATAACGATATTTGAGAATGTATACTATTATCTAGATCTATTAGGGATAAAACATTGTCAAAATCTTTCCATAAATTGTGGTAAATATAATTATTCCACCATTAGAAAATATAGCCCCTAAAACACTTCTGCTTCCGAGAAATTGACAAATTAAAAATTTACCAGTGCTCCCGGTGAATTTCAAATATCTTAAGTAGCGCCTAATGCCATTCCATGCACTGTAAAAAATAATTTGTTCATTGGTAATTTTTACGTATTTTTTCCATGTAGAATTTACTTGAAAACATTAGTTTTGCAACTTACGCACTAAATTTAAGTCTTGCTAACTGAAACTTTCAATTTAGTAGAACATACGTGGAATATTTAAGTAAATCAAATACATAAGAACTTTAAGTAATTTCAGCTTGTATTAATTTAGTGATTTTAACTCAAAATCAGAAATTATACGTATTACTCAAACAATTTATGTTGATTATTCTTATCTTTTTAAAGTAAGGACCGATGCAGTGCGTAATAGAAATATTTCCATAATTTATGAATATTCATTAAGACCAAATTAAACTCTTTTTTAAATAAAACAATTCTTTTTTGTGGTTGAATGAAAATTTAAGGACTTTAAAACATTTAATAATTCATTTAACATGGCTAAGCAAAGACAAGACAATTTTTTAATTGTTACCCAGTTCAAAACAAATAAAAAACTTGATATTTCAGGAAATTGTCAACCAATTTTTCTTTTAAGATGCTACGATCAAGTATATATAAAATGTGGAGCCTTTCAATATGTGTCGAATCTTAATCTTAAATAGAAGTAGTGTTAGTGATTAGTGATTAATCTTAAAAAGAAGTAGTGAATGATTAGTGGATGTTACTTGTTAGATTAGATGGGTACCAAATCGTGCAATATGTAATCCTATCATAGCTTTTTTTTAATTATCTAAAATGATTACAATACTTAAATTATTTACGTTAATGTAACTCGATTTAACTGAGTAAAAATGTGTTCAGCAAAATAAGTAAATTCTATTTAAGATGCCGTAGGTAATATTTACTTAATAAAAATAAGGCAATTCTTTTCCTCAATTTTATTGAGTTATTTCGACTATTATTTTTTTACAGTGTGGTAGCTGCGACCATAAAAATCTCAGAATATGCAGTTCTAATATATAATTTCCAAACGAGAATAGCAAATCGGTCGATTGTACTGAGTTAAAAACATTGTTTTGAAGCTTAAGTAATATCAGTCTTGAGCGGGTGCTATATAACATAAATATTTAATTATTTAACACGTTAGACTCGATTTAAACCAAGACAACGATCATTAAATATTGTAAGTCTGAATATGCTTCAAATACGTTCATTTAAAGTGACTCGGTAACATTGTTGAAGGTTGATGAAAAAAATTGCTTAACTTTTGTATAAAATGTTACTTACTATATTCCTTTTACTATACTAACCCTCTGACATGCAAAAATCCTGAACAAATTCTCAAACCACAAAGATATCTATTGTTTTCTTTAAAGGCGTCGATGTGAGGCACCCACTAACAGTGATTAACATTAAATTCTCCCAACCATTTTTGAATTTTCCCAACCGTTTTTCCATAAGAAAAATACATAAAACAGGCTATAAAAATCTGTCAACACTTAACTGTCTGGAATGGAATGTAGAGCCATTTTATTGCTTTGTGACGATTTACATTCACCTAAAATGTAATTAAATTGTCCTTGTCTTGATGCTGAACAGGCTTTGACAAGTAGCAGAATAGAAGTAGAATAATATAGTTGGGAGAATTAAGGAATCGATCAGATCAGTTTTTCCCAATTTGTACCATAAATAATGATCCGTTTTCACTCAAATTTTCAGATTATCTTTAATTGTACATCTAACGTTGAAGTCACTACCTTAGCACCACTATGTCTCATCTGAACAATGTTACAAAGTCCCTTTAAACCACATTCATGACCCCATACCAAAACTTTGTATTACCTTTGCAAAATTATTCTGATATACGATGTCATTAAATATACATTTAAATTTCACATGGATATTTCTTTTTTCTCTTTCAAATTTACCGCTGGCGATTTGTTCGGCAAATACTCATTTCTGTAAAATGGAACCGTTATAAACAGTTTGAAATTCACTTCTGTCATGAAAGGCATTTATACTTAATACGTCGTTATAATGAGTATACACAATTTCATTTTAATTTACCTCACCCACGAACTTCAATTGTTACCCTTTTAAACAAAAACGTTTTCAGTTCTTATATCGGTGGTCGAATTTTTTCTTCTTTTTTCAGATAGTGTATATATGTGTATCTAAAAAAAGAACATGCATCCTTTTAGGCAGGAAGCTTTTATTATAACAGGAAGCAACCTATGAGAGCAATATCCCCCTTAAAGATAATGACCAGTTCTGGTCATGCGATTGCATTGTGAAAGAAACGTTGCGAAATCGATCAGAAGAGGTTGACCATGTAGCATATAATTATTGGTGTGTACTGCAAGGTTCTGGAATCATCAAAGTCATAAGAAATGTTGCCCAGTCTTGGTAAAGTTACAAGCACCGTACACAGAAAGATGTGTATGGGACTACACGACACGTGCGCGATAACTATTCGGTCCAGATAGATATAATAATTTATCAAATATATCAATTAGTAGGCGATTTCCCGGCAAAATTTGTATCATCTCGTATTAGTCAAACGTATTCTTTCACATGATTTGTAAAAAGAGCTTCCATTTCACTTTCCAAAGCTGGTCTATGCCTTTGAAGGTAACGATTGTAATTGCAACTCATATCAGACAATTAAACGAAATAATATCAGACTCTCTTGGGTTTAGGTGTATGTTTGATTAAAATATTTCTTCAAATATAATATAATTTTTAGGATGTCTCTTTAGTGCAGGAGGAGACGTCGCAAGATTAGTCACAAATTTACCAATCTTTATTTGATCTATTGAAACTTGAAAATTCACCCTGATGTTAAGTTGTTTCATATAATATAAGAGGGAAAAAGAAAGAAACACATGTGTAAAATTTGGAACAAAATCCGAATAAAACAGCTATACGGTATTGAAATGAGCCACTCATTGTACTTTCAACATACACGCAAACATGCATGATTTAAATTCACGCGCACACACACAATTATTATTTTAATTAATGTGTGTTGGGGGGGGGGGGTAAGAAATCTTATATGAAATTGCATGTTTGTCTTTCAACCGTTGCAAATACAGGCAGCTGCAAAATTAATGATCTCATAACAAACCGCTTAGAATTGCACGAAGATATTATTAACATAATTTATTATTATACATTCAGAATGACATAGAACTTTCCTGTACTACGTCTGTATCGGTTTCGATACGTATATGTATTTCGTAAACACGATATATGCGGGTGCTTAGCCTTCTGTATGAGAGATACATTTCCCCGCATAATGAAGCGACCGATACTAATTATCTCATTGATCAAACTGATCTCTTCTCTCAAAAAAGTGTTTCATGAAATGACCTTGCTTCTACAATAAGATATAACGTATGCTCCATAGTAGATATGATATAAGGACCGTTCAATGATATAACAACAAAACAATACTATGCTGACGTATCATTTCAATGTTATTCATTCGACATGTATACTAGACTTTCAATCATATTTGATCGGAAAGAAGAAGAGAAGCGAGGTTAGCTGCAATGCAATAAGGAGGTTTTTAATGTTGTTATTTTCAAATTTACCGAGATGTATTCAGTTGATTAAAAAAGTAAAGTTCATTATGAACACACGCTACCGCATTTTTTTATAATGATTGAATCTGAGTCGATTCGTGAACAAACATAATAGGCCATCTGCACGTTAACTGAGTCATGCATGACGGGAAAATACTCCACACAGCGATGCACTTGTTTGTCATGCCATGGTCTCCGTATGCCCAGAGCATACAATCAATCGAAATGTGAGAGGATATTTCTGCTAATCATTAGCCACGCACTTGGCCCCCACCCTCTTCTCAACCTATTTTCCCTCTCTCTCTCGCTCTTAGTTTCTATCTCCTTCCCATTTCAACTATGCTTCTATCACTTTTTTATACGTGTATATTCTCTTCCCTGCTCTTGATCTCCCTCTCTATCTCATTGTACTTGATAAAGCCGTTTATCTGATGGCAGCTAACATCCCTGAGAAGGTTAGGGAGATGAGATTAATGGTTTCAACATTTGGAGAAGACTAGTGAGGGAAACACAACAAAGGACGTTATGACGCGAACATTGGAGGGAAGCAGCGGAAAGCGTATGCCGAGAACTCGTTGCAAGGATAACATTAAATGATATATGAGGAAGCTAAGTCCATGATCTGACAGCAGCACTAAGAGATTGGAGACGGGGGATACGGGCAACCAACCCCTGCTAAGAGATAATAGCTCATCGAGCAGTAATAGCATGTAGTAGTATATATACACTCAGCGAGCAACAACAAAAGTGGACACTGTTTATTGTTCAAAATTGTGATATAAATCATTGATAAAATATGGTGAAATATATATCAAATTAAAGGAAAATTAAGACTCTCCCAACATCAATCAAGATAAACATTTTAACTTTCATTCTTCAATAAGCATACCCGTTAAACCATTAAAGGGTCTGATTAAAGAACTTTAAGAAAATAGAGCTAGTAGTTATTCGAATGTTAATGAACAGGTTAATGATATTCTTGATCAACAATGCATTACAAAGAATGATAAAAAAGAGGAGGATTCAGCTCTGGATGTCAAATGTAGTCTTATGACTGCATGGTTCTTGAAAAGCACAGGTCGAGATGCCTCTCCTTTAATGTGTTTCGTCATTAGGATTTTGTTGGGTTTTCCTCTTTTCTTTTCCTTTTTTGGATATGACATTTTGAGATGGAAATGCTCGTCAAAACAAATAAATGGCCAGCTGCTCCATTTTCGCAATTTTCTTTCAGAGACCTTATTATTATTGAATGGCTATACTCACTCATGAGTATGGTTACAAATTTAATTTTGCATATATTTTGGATAAATTTATGTTTATTTTGATTCATGAAAGATAAATTTGCATTAAATAGTTATTTGAATATCTTTTTTTTACACACTTAGAATTAAGGGTGCGATTGGGGTCCAAAGTTGCATCCACCTACGCGTATTTGGAAGAGAGTGCTGCTATTGTAGCAGATGGTACTTATATTGCAGCAGAATCGCACCCTTATTTCTTAGTGTGTAACTAGTATCATGGACCTGCTAGTATCCACTTTCTATGTTAGCTGAGCGTATATAGCAAGTGTATACAAATAACCTATCCATTATCTGCGTCAACTCTCGTGGAAATAAATTTACAATGCGAAAGGAAATGGCATGGTAATGGCTGCTTCGAAAGAAAGTTTTTCGAAAAGAAGCTAGTTCGTAGATTTAAAAGCAAAATTATTATTAGGCGCACAAGAAAAATAGAGGATGAATAAGAGTCCGAAAAAGTGCCATATTCTCGTTTCGAGCTTTCTAGCATTGCTGGAAAGGTAAAATGTTAACTTTGATATGAAACTTTCGTTCTAGTTCTCAACTCCAAAGGTTAGTTGTGTTCCACAAAAAAGGGGCTGCGGCCAAGAAAGCTCTTTCCGCACAGGCGAAACTTGTTCTTGCAGGATCTGAAGAAGATGTTGATTTTTTTCTTTAAATAGACTACGAGAAGGTGTATAATAATAATAAGATCACCACCGGTGATATACATGTATCAACATAGTAATTTGGTGTACTACGCAATGATTGAAAATAGAACTGTTACTGAAAGTTAACTGTTAACATAGGAAAGCAATTCGTTAAGAAAAAATGCGAGAAGAAGGAGATTAAAGTATTCCTTCTTGTCTCAGTAGCACTACCAAGTCTGAACATGATACAATGACAGACATAATAAATATAATAAACTTTAGCGCTATACTTTAAAGTCTAAACTACAGGTCAACAGTATGAATATTACCCTCGTCTCGTGGGGTGTTGATCTCGTGGGCCGCCTGTCTCGTCTAATGACTCTGGATTTCATAAAGCAACCCCAACTAATCACCAATCTCTAATAATATAAGTAAGTTCGGAAGAAAATCGATATGGCACACTTATGTCATATATTGAAATATATGTATGACCTGTAAACATATTTCACTTTTTTCTTTATTTGTACCTGATATCAAAGTAGGCCTCCAGCACCATTCAATATATGAAAGATATACTAACAGTGTCAATTGGAGAGTTCTTTAAACAAGCAATTCACCAGCTGTGTATATGTAGGTAATTTTTAAACTAAAGTCGGTCAATTCATTTATTCACTGCAAGGTGAACAGCGCCATCTGCCATTGTATCCATACACTGACGGAGACAAATACTGAATGCGTGCTTTAATCTACTTTATAGATACTAACGGTGCCTTCCATGAAAAACCAACTGGGGGATCCATTTAAAGAGGATAAGGATATTCATGAACCTCAAATACAGTAAGATGCATCTATCCATGTTTAAAAGATCTGGTAATGTCATGAGTAACTTGTACGATCTGCTAATTACGTACTCGTGCTTTAAAGTAGTCCAGTCTCTTGTTGGTCTTGGGCGATCTCATTAAAGTGACTGGACTACTATGCAATAAAATCCATTAATGTTGAACAAAGTATATCTGTTTAATCATGATATTTACCTTGCATCGGATTTATAATAATAAATGTGTTTACCAAGAGTAACTGTTCTTCAATTATTGTCCTGCAATTATTATCATGAGTACCTATTTACCCCGGGTTGGAAAGTGGCAAATGAGGATCAATGTCTTGCCAAGGGACGTTAGTGTTGGGCTGGGATTCGAACCCTCTACACTAAGTTTGAGAGTCAAGTGAATGAACCACTCTACCACGGCACCCCCACGATAAATTAATTAAGCAGATTGATTTCACTGCATGATTAAATTTTTAAAAGAATTCGTTCTCACATAATTGACTTACTATAGGCGTTCTTATTTGACAGCAGCTTGTAATCTTAAAAGTAATACAAAGTTTTTGGAAATTAATAAAATTGGGTGGATAGTGATTCTTTACCATTGATGCCCCTGTGGATGTATTATAAGCACTAGAAAATTTAGCCCCTAAAACACTTCTGATTTCGAGAAAAATTGAATATAACAATTTACCGGTGCTCCTGGTAAATGTTGATAAATTTCAAATAGCGTCTACGGCCGCACATTGGTAGCTGCGACCATGAAAATCTCAGAATGTGTAGTCCTGATATATAATTTCCAAACGGGAATAGCTTATCGGTCGATTTTAGTCAAGAAACATTTTTTTATAGCTTAATTTATATCTTGACCTTGAGAGGTAGCTATACAACATAAATAGTTTATTATTTACAGTTTTATAACTTTAGACTCGATTTTAACCGCGACAACGATCACTGAATATTGTAGGATCGCATATGCTTCCAAAATGTTCATTTGAACCAAATTCATGATCCCATACCATAACTTTGTAATACTTTTAATGCAACCTCGTGGTCGAGCAGGTTGCACAAACGCGTCATTTTTCTACCTATTCCTATTTTTTGGTTAACTGTGCAACTTTGTATTTATTAAGGCTCATAAAAAGGTTCAATACAATTGCAAGTAAATAAATTAAAATTTGAGCTCAAAATATTCTATTGCTCCTCCTTATCTCTCTATATTCTCTTTTTTCTCTCTCTTTCTCTTTCTCCCTCATGTTTCCGATCTCTTTCTGCTATGCCTTTCTATCCCGCTACATTATCTCATTTCAAATAAATGTTTTATCACATTTTTCTTCAGTCCTCTTTAATATTTCATGATTGCCATTTTCCTTTTTTTATTCCAGTCTTCATCCCCACCCCCTCCCGAATTCTCCCTTTCTCTTACATTCATGCAAACACACACATACACACACATTCACTTTCTCTATTCCTCTTTCGGAATGGTGTTAAGTAATCTTTTATCCATCGATCCCTTTCCTCCTAAAACAAACCAAATGTATCTAAATGTGGAGCTTTAAGGCTCTGGTCGTAGATTAAGATGGACAAATGCACTACCTGTATTTGATTTAGTTCACGTTTGTCAAGAAAATGCAGTAGTATGAAGCGGTTTCAAAGTATTAGGAAATATTCGTTTCGCTTCTTCGCAATGCATGTACGGGTGTGGTACGTTCCCATTTATTTTCTTTTGACACGCTTACCGATTGGCATAAAACAATATACATTAATTAACAGAACAATAAATTGCTTTGTGCAACACAAATGCTTTGCAAATTAACGTGTTTTCCGTAAGGCCCATAGAGGAATGTTGTCCAGTGGATAAGTCTCCGGACTGTGAACCACAAGGTACGGGGTTCGAATCCCTGTGACAGCACTAACGTCTTTTGGAAAGACGATACAAACAATGTCCAAATTATTTGAAAACTTATGTGATAAGCGCTATACAAAAACGTTTAATTATTATCATTCATCATCTAAATTTGCCACACTCCACCCAGGTGAAGTAAATGGGATCCTGGTAGGATCCTTCATTGAAATGCACTGTGTGCTGATAACGGCTGCCGGAGCTTTATTCGGGGTGATAATATTATTTCCAAAGCACTTAGGAAGCGCATAAGGACGTTTTATCACGATGCGATACGTCATATACAATAACGGAATATTAGTCTTATCGTTATCCATATATTAATTTTACAACAAGCAATGTATTACATTATATAACTTTTTCAATCCTTATTTATCATACAACCTTTTTTTTTTTTATATATTTTTTCCAATATTTTTAATAATTATAATATATAAAACAAGTTGAAATTAAATAAATGATTCAGTGTAAAGCAAATTTATTTATATAGTTATCATTTGGCGTTCGGCATCAAAACTATTTCATGCGAAGTAAAAATGTATTATGTGTTTTGGGGGGATGGAGGGGCTAAATCAGAAGTGAATGATATTCCTAGGTGTTTACATAAAGTTTTTTTATTTTTAGTAAAAATTTAGAGCGACCAGTGCAAATTGTATTCGATCGATTGTGATGAATGTATATTTTATTTTTTGTAAAGCCCAGTGTTTATGTTGATTGAAAGCATCCTGTGTCTGGGCTTGCTCAATACAAATATTGTTACAAATGCTTAAACAAGATTACTCAATTGAATTATATTCGGAAGACTCTGCAGTAAAACGTGAGGTCGTCTTAAGAATCGTGTTAGCGGGTCACGGCCATCACGTCTACCAAACCACCAAAAGACATCATAATGTGTGCGTGAAGTTCTATTTTTACCAATGTCATATAATATACAGTGCGTCCCAGAAAAAACGAAACCGAGAATTATCGATGTTTTATCATAACTTAATCACATTTATAATTGATAAATGACACATATTTGAAAGCTTAGATCCTCTTTTTTCATTTGATGCAACTCATATAATACATATTTTACGCATGAGTGATTAAAATGAATTTGAAGAGAGGAAACCAAAAAGTCATTTGGCGGACGGTATCTGAATTTCAAGGAGAAAATCACATTTCTAGAAAGTTGAGTTTCTGCCCTTTCATAATGACACCTCAATCAGGAAAAATGAGCAAGGAATGACAAAGTTCTGTTTGTTTAGTAGTGCTTGCATTCCATAATTTTATCAAACGAATTCGTTTGCATTGGGTGCCTGTCGTAGCAACAAACAGAGTTGACAAAAGACTTATCTCCATTTCGTTGACAATCAGCCGTAGACGAAAGACTTCATGCATGGCTGATAATAAGCTTATGCGTCCCGTCTGTGCCAGATTTTTGGATAGTGAAACGTTAGTATTACATGCGAACGTGATCTTTTGTACGATTATTATGCATCTTGTTCCACTATGTGTTTATATACATTTGAATAAAGTGTTACAAATGAAAGGGGCGAATACCAATTTATTAGATGACAATCATGGAACACTCTACATTATCATGCATGTCAATGGCATTGTCAGGTTTCGTTACAAAAATTGAAAATGTCAACAATGTCAACTTTCTATAGAGGATTTAAACTCGGTCGAAACATTTCCTCCGACCTGTGTAAACATATTCCCCTCCTTCCCCAATCAAAAGGCTCCAGAGTGCATTGGAAGAACACACTGTCACTGAATGCACAAGCTCTCTTTTAAAGGTTATCCCACAAAGAAAAGACAAGTCACCGGGAAAATATTCCGAACCAAGTTTTGCGTGATGCTTTGCATAATCTGTGTTAACCACGCAGAAGCGAAAGATATCTCTGTCACTCGGGTCGATGTGCCGAACATCTTCAGATTCTTAACCTATCATCATCTCTCAAGTGCTCATCATGTTCTGTTTTATTTTTAACCATAGTTCTGCACTTCAGTATTGATCTGGGTCCTGCATTTTATAGAGTTGCGATTGATTAAAATCAGCTGCAAATTGAAATTAATCGTAACTGTGTATTTAAGACATAGTAGTTGCAATTACTTTCAAGATACGATTAATTCGAATCAATGGCAACTTGTTATGACACGCGGCCCGGGTATGGATATTTACGACTGGATTAAAGTGTGAGGCTTGGATTACAATAACAATCACTCATCTGACCATCGAATCGTTTGGAAGATAGGAGAGTTTTGTTTTATGTTTCAGAATAAATTCCCACTTCTATATGCCTCTTAATACCTTTAATGAATAAATAGATAAATAAAAAGATTTGAAAAAATTTATCATAAATAAATCGATAAGTAAATATCATGTAAGAGATGTCGTGGTTGAGCGGATACTCGACCAGTCTGTGGATCACAAGGTCTGCGGTTCGAGTCCCGCCGTCGCACTTATGTCCTTTGGCAGGACATTAATCTACATTTGCCACACTCGACCCAGGTGATGTAAATGTGTACCGTGCAATAATTAATTCGTTGATATGCTAGAGCGCCGTAATGGCAGTCATGCTGAAGCCAGGGTAATGACTTTGGAGCGCCAGGAGTGTCAAGACATGACGCCATACAAGAACTCACTATTATTATTTTTCCATTAAACATATATAAAACTTGTTTCATTTACTCATTGTGCTGAATAAACACCACAACCTAGCACCGAACGAGTGACTTAGTAATATGAAAACTAGGTTAAAATTACGTTCGTACCCCGTCTTTTTCGAGTAAAGTAAACACAATGTGCAAACTAATCCGATTATCAATATCTTCGACCGACTAGGTAGTACTTCAAATGAAAAAAAGGCACATCTGACGTCACATTGCCTAGTAATAATAATAATAAATAATAATAATGACGTTTTATTTACCCAGGGTACCCACTTCAGTTATGAAACTACTCTTCCAGCGGGCCCTGCATAACATAATATGTTATTACTACCCTTCTCCAATATAATATGCTGAGCGCCTAGCTAGAAGACAGAAGGTCCCATTATTATAATAAGTCTTTGGTATGACTCGGCCGGGGTTCGAACCCACGACCTCCCGTTAATGAGGCGGGCGCTCTAACCACTGAGCCACCATGGCCGGTGTTCACGATGGAATCCTATATTTTAAAAATATGAAGGTTTCGCAACAACGTGTGTTTTTTTTAAACAATTTTTCCCCATTTTGTCCACACAAATATTTCTTGCTATATCTTTAAGAAAGGCCATGTTTGTTGTACATCGTCATATCACGCTTTTCCTTTATCTTGTGGGTTAAAAAAAGTTGTTTATGCAGACTCTACATTTCTTTTAATCAAAAATATTATTTTCGATGGGCATTCTTTTACTTGAGTCAATACCATGGTACTCTAATTATTTATCATTTAAGACCATAACTTGCTTTAAAAAGATGAGAACAAGTTTTGAAAAATAAGCTTATGTGTAATTAAAGTACCTAATTCTACTGCATATAGAAATCTTGTTTTGTTTAAGTGGCAATGCGGTAACTAATCGGTAAATATACATATATATCAGGAAACTATTGTGGGAATGTCATCGTGCCGATTGATTTAAACCTTTTATACGCAAACGAACTGCAAACGAGCCTTGTGAATACAGCATTTACCCATTTTCGCTCCGATGAAAGAGGATGATAAATTTCCACATTTCGCACGGACAATCTAGCTTGAAATTCGATACAGCGAATGTTGAAAAATAATAGATTTTCGTCGAGTGAAAGATGCCGGCTACTGTTGCTGACGATCAATACAAAGCACATGAAAGGTTGAGGTGTCTAGGTCTTGTGGTTTTTTAAACAATTGACTGGAGATGCGAAGATCATTGGTTCCGTTCCCGACACGGCACTTATGTCCTCAAGGACGTCATTTAGTTATGTTCCTTCATTCTATCCAGGTGTTAATTGGTTACCCAGTATGATATCAAAGTTACTGTGGTTTTTCGAGCGCTGTTAGGGTCTGGGGAAGAGGCGCCTGGCTGGAATATTCACCAAGAGGTGGGGACTGTGCTTCAATATGTGCTGGCAAGCCTGAATCCGATGACAAGGTAGGTCCCAAGAGAGTCCTCATGTATCATGATTAGTTGCATTATTTTTACCATTAATAATATTATTATTATTAATTGTTGTTGTTGTTGTTCTGTTTACTATTATTATTGTTTATATTATTATCATCATCAATATTATTTTAATTATTATTACTGTTAGTAGCAGTAGTAGTAGCATTAATATTATTTATATTATTATTATTCTCAATATTATTGTACTTATTATTATTACTATGATTGTTAGTATAGGATTTCCCGGCCAAATTCGCGAATGTGTCATTCGAATTCATTTACTTAGCATTTAAGTTAGCGCAGATCAGCTTTGCCATGCCAATTGTCATTCAATTTTCCCGAATTTGTATTTAATTTAGGATTTTGGTCGAAGTATTTCATAGATCTGTCATTCAATTTAGAAACTGCTCAACTAGCATTCAGATTAATCGTCACTTGTCGAGGCGTCATTTTTATCATTAAAATTAACACCTGTCATTCGTATTCGAATTATATTTATTCAAGTTAGGAATGCTAGTGGGAAAAAATTCAACACACGTTTACAGCTTTAAAAAAATGCAATTAAATACATGATTTGCTATTGGGGTCTTTTCTGTTATTCAATTTATTAATTTTGAGGACAAAGCATATGTTTGTAGTCAGACATTAGGTAAAGAAGGGGGAATCAAGGGATGTGGCATCTCTGAACGGACATGTTCATATACCCCGGAAAAGTGGGGACACGAAAACACCTACCTCAGTCACAATATTGTACCCTTCCTCCATAATGAAATTGTGATAAATTTATGATGAAACACAAGACAAACAACTTCCTTACATGAAAATTTACACAAATATTGGACCATCAAGTCCGTAGATGTACAGTAAGTCTTTTTTTTTAACAAACAAACTTAAAGGCTGATGAATATCTGATGAATCTAAAAGTATATAAAGAGTATAAATGCAAGAAAATAAAATAGGATGAAATACACATGAAAAAACGATCTTGAAAGAAAAAGAATGGGCTATAAAAAGTGTTTAAAAAACGAGAAATGCATATTGACCATTAATTTTAGTGCACAAAGTGCTAATTTGAATGCTACAAATGAATTAGAATGCTAAAAGTATACCGTCGCGATGTCAACAAATCGTGTTGCGCTAAATCGAATGGCCAAATAGTGAAAGAAGCAATTTGTTCATTAATTGGAATGAAACATACATAGATTCTAACGAAAATTTCATAGATTTGAATTCTAGAAAAGGGAATATAAACCCGAGGTATACCCGACAGCACTAAAACCGTCGAATTTGAACGCAAGACACATGAATTTGAATGACAAACTCGCGAATTTGGACAGGAAATCCTATAGTAGTAGTATTAGTAGCAGTAGTAGTAGTAGTAGTAGTAGTAGTAGTAGTAGTAGAAGTAGTAGTAGTAGAAGTAGTAGTAGAAGTAGTAGTATAATGATGATTATTATTATTATTATAACTATCTTTGTATCAATATTGTTATTATATCATCACCATTCCACCATAAAGAACTTACCATTGGTTGTCTACTGCGCGAAATGCCACTTAGGATAATATGCTAATAGATTAATTATAAGCCAAACGTGTACGACACAGGAGACTTTTTTACCTATTTAGAGGACTTCAATCGTATGATTTACATAATATATTTTGAGTTGTGACCCAAGGGAGAAGACAATAGAGAGAAACATACATTAATGGTAATTTGTGTATACGACAAACGGGAGAGATGTCCTCGACCTCGTCATTTACCAAAAGCCAATTCGAGATCTGCATAGATTTGGTGATCTCATATTCCAAATGTTCATAACCTTTTTACTATTGGTCCGATTTATTTCAATTTCTCATCATTCTGTTGCATTTTTTTATATGCTTTTATTTTTTAACAAATGAACTTTTTAAAAGTGTTGGATTGCCCTTTAAAGTTACAAAGCATGCAGTGAATGCATGAAACCATTCGTTGTTTATTTATATATCGGTATTACCAACATCAGCATGCATAATATCTTATTTTGTTCTTCTCTTTTTTTTCCTTCTAAAGTTCGTTTTGATGCAATGTTTACGGACGGCAACACAACACTTTCTGAGAAAAGCAGGAAATGCGATTTCTCTGTATAAAAAATTACCCCCCCCCCCTCTCTCTCTCTCTTTTTCTCTCTCTCTCTCTCTCTCTCTCTCTCATTGAATCTTAAATTAAATACAGGTAATTTTTTGCTAATTACTGCTGGCTCGTATAGTACAGATATAATGACTGTTATGCTAGGCCTGGTTGTTTTATAGGCTCAAGGGGACGTTGTATCCTGCCGTGACCCCGAGGCGCGCCCGGGCGGCGGCGGGCTGAAGGGTCATGGCACGATGCAACGTCCCCGAGAGCCATTATAGAAACAGCCAGGCCTCGAATATTAAAGCAGTCGATGTATCTTTTATATACCAAATTCACACAAACAATCTACCAAAAATTCTAACCTTATCCTTTTCTTGAGTAAAGATCGGTATAGACACAGAAAATCAGAGACAGTGTCTGTTAATCTTCGCTGGAAAGATGACTGAATGTTACAATCATTTGGAAATCGCAAAAAACACTGCACTGTATGGTATCCGCGCTCGCTCAATGTTACTTTTAACACGTAAACCAAAAGGGATCCCATCAAAATTTAACTATTCTCCCGGTACCCGGAATCTTTGGGGGATCTCACTCATGAACTGTTGACCGTTACTGGCATTGTTTGTTTCTTTACGGGAATGGCTAAAATCACTTATCTAATTTCGACCAACCGGATGGCTAGAGAGGTATATAAAGCAAAACATATACACGGTTTAGGGGTACTTGCGCGTGTAAGGCAGTGGTTGAGCCTGAAGTTAACCATTAATACGCGCAGTCAGATACGCACAATGCTCTTAAACCATTACATTTCCATAGACTTTACAAATAGATGCATTTTGAAAGGCATATTTTGTTACGATCTTTCTTTTTGAGTATACACACTGGGGACACAGTATATCAAATAAATGTTAATGGTTTATTTTTCGGATTGCTGTTAAAACTATATCTCCTCTGTGACGTCGAGGCTGCGCTATGCCCCTGTACTTACAGTTTCCAAATCACCTTGTAAATTCGTGTAATATTACATTAGGAAAAAACAATTTAATTCCGCCCCGCTTCGCTTGGGGACAATCCGAGTACGCCTTACGTCGAAATAAATTAAAAACTGACATAAATGCAATCTTGTCATATCATAATCATTGCGGTCTTCATAAGTGTCGTTATATTTATTGGATTTGTTGGTTATTAATAGTAGTAGTAGTAGTAGTAGTAGTAGTAGCACACATGTTGTTGTTGTTGATGTCCTCATCATCGTCCTCATCATCTCCATATGACCATATTTTAATATTGACTTTCCAATGGATTTTGCGCAGCGGAGTTTATACAAACGGCTACTTTTAATGTGTTATTTTTTCAATGACATATTGCCTCTATACTCTTAATTGCTTGAATCACGAGACATAACATTAAATATGCTCTCATTTGTAAGGGGGACACAACCTGTAACGACTCTCCAGGGCAGAAATTATATAAATTCTGAATCTCCGTGCCCTATTTCCATCAGGAATTCATTTCAATTGAAACATTTACCCATCCTTTTTTTTCTCTGTTTGTTTTGACGATTTATTGAAAACGTACTACAGCAAAGAATATAAAGCCGTTCATGATATTTTCGATTACGTCAACATCAATGCCATACTAAATGACAAATCTTCAGCATTACTCAATTTTATTTTTTTTGTGTGTGTGTGTGTGTGTCAGAAGACTATCATTCATTCCTCAACAAAGTCAGGCCTGACAGGCATCTTGTGATAAATCCTATCCCCTGATCTTTACATACAGTGAAAGGTTGATCTTGATTACTCAATTTTTTTGACAGTTATCAGATGGACTTCATGTTTCTCTTATCTTTAGTTACATGGGAAAGGAGCCCAGTTTAATCGGGGATAGCGAGGATCTCCTGCTTGAAGAAAAACTTTCCTGTTCCTTGATAATCAATTGAGCAAGGATGTGAAAAAGTAGCATTGTAAAATATTCGTAGTACGGAATTTTATTTCACTAATTGGGCGGCATTAGGTTTAAGCTTGTTTTCTTTCGGAGAGGGTTCTTCGTTTTCTTCTTCGTTTTTTTCCTTCTTTTTTTCATCTTCTTCTTCTTCTTCTTTCTTTCCCCCTCCTCCTCCTCCTTCTTTGTTTTTTCTTTCTTCCTTTATTTCTTTATTTTACTCTTTCTTTTATATATATTTTTTTCATCCTATTTATAAATTTTCTTTTGTGAACTAAAAAAACACAATGCACTTTTTAAAATGTAATCAAAATACGTCGATCTATCAAAAATTAGTGATATTTCTGTAAAACTTCTTCTTCTCTATATTCTATCTTAATTTGTTTGCTATTATTATTTGTGCCATTGCAGCACTTAAGATCACAAATCAATAACAAATCTCTTTGAAATGACTGCCTCGTCAAATGGTTAATTGACTTCGTTTTAAAAATGTATACAAACACGAAAACGTCTCATCTTAAAGAAAACACGCCGACAATAGAAGAAAATGCCTTTTCAGTATTTGTTAAGTCCGTCTACACCACGTTACAAGACGAAAAGCGTGGTGATTGTTCATGAACAAACATCCATCTGTTTTACGCTGACATTGTACATAGATCACTACTCATGAACGGAAATACTGCTTTTAAAAACATGGTCAGGCAATCATTTTTCCTTGGGGAAAAAAATCCATTTAGAACAATGATAAATCAATCTAATAGTAATGCTCTTTGCAAACAAAAATGAAAGATGACAATGTGTTTTCTACAACCCCATATTCCATTATCATAACATTAAAAGTGAATTATGTCTAATTATCGAATTTCAGGGCAGGATGTATTTTGCGACTAATGATGATAACAAGGCTATAACGTTGTATTTCTTCTTATACCGTGTGTCACGATTCGTAAAGAGTTTCGACCTTTGCTAATGAGGTTATGGCGCTTATAAACCAATTAGAGCAGTCAGTTCTTGTGAGGAAAAAACACAGAGAGCCTTTAAATTAATGCGATGCTTGTCAAACGCTGTCACTTCATCAGCCGAATGGGAGTGACCACACCAGTCAAAAGCGTTCAATGTGTGACTGCCGTAACACTTCCACTGTACAATTTTATCTCCAAAACCTGCTTTCTGCCAATACAGGATTGAACAGTAATAATTGAAAAGGTGAATATTGAAACGATCATAATGAATTGCTTTTAAGCTGCACATTCTTATCAGGTAAGTATTCTAGATAAGAGCGTCGCGGTTTTTTTCTCTTTCTCCCTATCTTCTTTCTTACTATCCTTCTTTTTATTTCATGTCTTTTCTTTTCCATCGAGAGATTCCATCACGTGGATTTGTTTTTCAGCTTCCTCGGAATAGCTTCGAGAGTTGCAATTCTCGCGTTTGCTAATACGCGCAAAATGCCCGGATGTAGCCTCTTCGAGCCACTGGCGGCAGCGCATATTTTTTTTACACAACTGTTTAGCCATTTTCGCGAAAAAATTCCAAGAAGTGCTCTGGTGCTGCCGGCGCTTACGTAAAGAGTTCAGTGCTTCCGGGACTGTAATACTTCCGGTGCACGGCGGCACGCGCACGGAACACGTAGTATGTATTTTCCTCAGTTTGTGTGACGGCAGCAGCAAAAACGCAAAAGAAAGATATCCCAAACCATACCGACGACCAGATTTAAACAGTTGACGGTATTAATGTTATGCTTCTACCTTCTCTTGCCCATCACACATCTGATTAACAAGTTCTTTAAAAAGACAACAATACTTTTTTTCCCCGATGTGTTTTGGTGATATACACCATTTCTGAAAACGTAATACGTTGCTAGAGGCTTAGTTGAAAAGTTGAACATATTGTCAATTTTGATAGAAAAACAGTGATTTTGAACCTCTCAGTGTGTTACCCAAATCTGTTCAGTGAAAATACATCTTTCCTTTGTAGCACATAAGTATTACAGTATTTAGTTGCTTTGGGAACTACTTCATCAAAATGTATGTAACCGAACAATGTTACTAGAATATTTTGTTGTTTCTGTTGTCGTTTTAATTTTTTGTGATTCATTTTTTGTTCACATTCAACATGTTTTTACCATTTTGTGGCTAGATTAACTTCTTGGGTGTTTGCCTCTCTTCGTTTTGCTACAATTGATATACTCAAAACTATTTTTGGCTAAATATTTGTTTGCCGTTTGCTACAAAGAAATTAGTATATTTAGAAGTTATGTAATTCAAATGAATGTTTCAAGGAAGGACAAAGAGACTGGCTTTCTTTTTTTAAGGTAAAAAAGTCAAAATTTAAAATGCCAGGTGTAAAAATCTGACATTCTAACCTCTGACATTGTTACCGTTGACATTTTTGCACTGAACCTTTACCTTTCGTTATGCTGAAGACGAAAAACGATTTGTGACCTTTTCCTTTATTTATTAGTCCGTTTGTTGGAATATTATGGTCGAAATCTCTCCTTAAACCAAAGTTGCTCCTGAAATTCCCTCTCGAAGCTTTTACGTGTGAAGCAAACCTTCATGTCACATGTTTGTTCATACCAGATGTTGTGTACAGTGCATGTCATTTACAGCTTTCTAAAACCTGAGAGTGTAATTATGTTAATACCTATATACGTGCTACATCATCGGCCTTTGCGCAAGTGCTTCTGGGAAGCTTCTCATACCAAGTGATCGCATGAAAAATGATGACTTTCTCCGTTTTCTCTTTTAATTTCGTTTCTATTCAGGTGATTTAAAAACAGATGTGGCTACTTCCTTCTAGTTCAAGGGTCAAGTGAACGACTGCCCTGTATAAGCTCAAGAATAGATATACACTGGCTGGTATAAAGGGAGACCAAATGTTTGAACGTTGTGTCTCCTTGAAGTAAAGGGTGGAAATCGGTAAGTCATTATTGAGTTTGACGGCTCTACTTTAAGTATATTATATTTTAACCTTGGCCACCATTACCATAGTCCAACTTTGTTCAGTTTTTAAGTGGTTTTCTCATACAATAGGCAAAAACAAAACTATATCTTCCTTCTCCTTTTGCTCTAATTTAAAGTGGAGCTATTTGACGTCACTTTACCATCTCATATATATGTATACACCAAATACACATTTTCACCGAAATAAGGGTTTGCCTATCTATCATCATTATGTTGTTATGTAGGCCTACTTTCAAAGCTTGAGTAGCACAATGACATTATGAAGTGTATCATGTTTTCAAATCAAAATTTGTGGGAGTTCTCTTTTCTATAAAATCTTAAAACCTTTAACAGAAAGTTATGGTCTATTCTGTCACTTCGTTCTGCTAACAAACACTAGAAATTAATAAAGATTTTTGTCCTCGTCTGGATAAAATTGCAATTCATTTCGTTCAGGAAACTGGGTTGGAGGGTATTGATCGTTAATGGATCTGCGTTCCATATTCTCTACGACTACAATACTGTAAATGGCTGTTAGTGGGTCTCTTACTGTAAATGTCACTATAAAACCAGTTTGAGAGGAAATGTCATAGACCTGTTTTCTTAAAAGATGCTCTGATATTTTTGATGATAATGCTCTTTAATTTATTTGAAATTGTGTCCTTTTAATGCAGTAGGACATCCGTGAATATTTAAGAAAATTAAATCCAATTTCGTGCTAAATCAACAATTTGATATGTTCCAAATACAATAATGAGGTGTACGATAAAAGCCAGGAATTATGTGTCAGAAATTTCATATCATTTTAACCGAAATAAGGGTTTGCCTATCTATCATCAATATGTTGTCATGTAGGCCTACTTTCAAAGCTTGAGTAGCACAATTACATAAATCATAAACCATTGAATATCAAAGTTAATTATGAAGTTTCTCATGTTTTTAATCCAAAGTTTGTGGGTGTTCTCTTTTCTATAAAATCTTAAAACCCTTAACAAAAAGATATGGTCTATTCTGTCACTGAGAGATGTAGAAACAACTTCATTTTCAAAGC
Organism: Strongylocentrotus droebachiensis; assembly: GCA_035222895.1. Taxonomy (NCBI): domain Eukaryota; kingdom Metazoa; phylum Echinodermata; class Echinoidea; order Camarodonta; family Strongylocentrotidae; genus Strongylocentrotus; species Strongylocentrotus droebachiensis. The sequence continues at coordinate 42,376 of JAVYIG010011131.1, forward strand.
GATCGTTTACGGCAGTTGTGAAAAGCCAAAAGCAATACTCTTCGTTCTGCTAACAAACACTAGAAATTAATAAAGATTTTTTTGTCCTCGTCTGGATGAAATTGCAATTCATTTCGTTCAGGAAATTGAGTTGGAGGGTATAGAATCATTTAATTAGATTACAAAAACACGAGCGTTGAATCTTGTTCGCCTTATTGTACATCTTCGATATTGTTGGTTGACCCGATGGCTTGATTCCAACTTTGTTTATGGATATGTTGAAAAGATTTGACAAATAAATAAATTGTCGGTATTTATTTTGTTTTGTTTTTCATTTCTCTATACTTTTTTTTTTCTTTTCATGCCAATGCCAATACATCAAAATGATCAATTTTAATAAAAACTTGAATGCTGTTTCCTTGCTTTCTCTCTCCATCTTTTTCTCGCTCTCTCTCTCTCTCTCTCTCTACGTTCCGTCTGTCTCTAGATCTGTTAACTGGACAAATATGCGACGAATGCCCTTCCTGATCGGAGTGGTTCTATATCAGACATCAAATGATGTACATTAATGCCGTCGCGGATACGAACAGTTGCCCGAAATCATCCGCTATTACTTTCATTATCATAAATATCAAATGATGTACATTAATGCCGTCGCGGATTCAAACAGTTACCAGAAATCATCCGCTATTACTTTCATTATTATGAATATCCGCAGAGGCTGACTTGATTGATTGATTGATTGATTTTATTCGTCAAGTATAGTACATTGAATGCATACATAAAGCAAAATGGAACGAGAAGATACATTGACAGGATAACCCATGAAAGCCGGAAAAGGCTTATTTCCAACGGGGTCCTTATTCCATCTCTGCATTTATTCATTTCTCAACGTTCCCGATGCCTCTAGATCTTTCGCTGGACAAAGATGCGACGAGTGCCCTACCTCCTCGGAGTGGTTCTGAATCAGACATCTAATGATGTTCTTTAACACCGTCGCTGATACGATCAGTTTCCTGAAATCATCCAATACTACTTTATTTATCAGAAACATCCGCAGAGGCTGACTTATTTCATCTTTGCATTCATTCATTTATGATTAAACCTGCCTGTTAATAGAGACAGCATGGACCTATCGACAATTGCGTGTTTCCGATGCGTCACTGATACCACTACAGATGCAACTGCACTGACAGATGGCACTATTGACTCCTGTGCTCCATCCGTTCCTTTCACTGTTCTCTTCGTCCTCTGCGGAATGATCACAATCTTTTCCAACGTCATCAATCTCATTGCGCTTAATCACGCCCAGCAGTGCTTCAACGACAACACCCGCTTGTGCTTCCAAGCGGTAGCAATCGTCGACTTCTTCGTCGGCCTTTTCTGCTGTACTTTCCATTCTCTCCGCTTCTCTGGGTTGTCCATCTCAAAGACAAGGACCTTTTCCATCATCGGAGTCATCGGGTGTTCAACGCTCTTTAATCAGTCCATCATGATCCTAGCCTGCGTCAGCATTGACAGGTATCTCGCCGTGACGCGGCCGTTGCGCTATCACACAATCGTCACAAAACAACGCATGGTTATTTTGATATTCTCCGGGGTTGTCATCGGTACTCTGAACTCATCCGCAAGCTTTACTCACAAAATCGTTGCTGGATTCAGCGATTTAAAATTTGCCTCTGTGGACATCGCCACACATCCTATACTTGTTATTTACTTCACACTCATTCTTGCATCAGCTGGCGTAACGACGTTCTGTAACGTTACTCTCATCACGCTGGCAAGGAAGCATAGACGTCGCATAGCTGCGGTAGCAAATAACACCGAACGCGGTAAAACCGCAAAATCAGACGCGGTCGGGCATCAGCCTCGCGGTAATAAGGACCTGCGGACTATTTTCGCGGTCACCGGTGCGTTCTATATAACATGGGGAGCCCAGGTTTCGGTGAATTTCACAAGTGCTGCCATAGGAAAAGAGATGCCCTGCATTGCTCGAAACGTTCTTCTCATCTTTGTCATTAGCAACAGTTTCTGGAATGCACTTATTTATCTTCTCATGAATTCTACATTTCGTAAGATTGTATTTCGAATGTTTGCCAGAGACTCCTTCGCTGCAAATTTAGTCCAATCTGTTACTGCCTAACGTTTTCATTTCATTGGTCTTTATTTTGAATTACCGAGTAAAGAGTAGAAAACCATAATATTATATAACGCACATTAATTGCCAGCCTTAACATGCGAATGGTCGGGAAACGTTAAGATCATTAGCAACCATTTTATTTATATTTTGTCCAAAAAAAAGTTCCCAATAATTTACGCAAGCCTCCGTATTTGAATAATATCGGTTTTAACCAATAATAAATGCAGTAGAAACGCTGCCAATTATTTTCTTATTCATTCCCTTTTCGTGTCCCATGTATTTCTAAAGATTTAATATTTCTGGAAAGAAGTACTTCACTTGACATCTTCAAAACACATCTAAAAAAAAAACCTTCTACAATTCTGGAAAGGGCTTTACATAAATCCAGTTATCATTACTTTCACTGTCAACAGGAACATCATGATGATTTAAATCACAATTAGAACAAACAATACAAAACTCTTTCGATTTGTATTTCTAACTCTTTAGTGAAATATCTCTTAGATAAATATTTGAAGCGATAGAAACTATGGAATTCAAAGCAGAAGAAGAAAAAGAAGCGAGGATATATATATTTCATTACGTTTTATATAGATTATATCACGAACTTATTTTTTGTTTTCTTACCTTTTCGTTTATTCTGGTCAAACTGGAACGTAAGTTCAGCGTGCACCATTACGGCCTTCTCTGTAAACTATGTCTTGGACAAAATGTTGTTATTGACATTCTCAATTTGAGCTGATATATCTTTATATATGATAGCAAAATACAACGTGTGTCTAGATCTCACTATATATTTATTTTTGTGTCGACTGCTAAATTGTTATTGTATTTGATTAAACTTAATAATCCTGGTAAAGAGGATTAGATTATGGCACAGTGGTTGTCCTCCGATTTGACTTTGTCTTCAACTAGCACTAGTGTATAAATCGATAAAACGATCCAATATGATAAAATATGATGTAAATGCACTATGAAAAATGTGTGGTTCTATCCAATACACTGACAACCCACGAGCCAGACGTGTACAGAAGGTTCCCAGATCCGACAGCCCCTGAGACCTAAATAAAACACAGAAAAATATTTAAAAGAATATAGAAAGGAAGCAATTTCCATACGGTCCACGAGACCGATTGCCGACGGGTTCGACAGTCCACTAGATCAACATCCAAAAAAAACGACAAAGTTTAAACATAATTCAGGAATAATGGGGAAATGTCGGTCTTCAGGGATGTCGGTCTCGTTGAACGTCGGCCCGGAAAGCCTAACAGAAGTTGTTGCAAGACCCACGACAATCACATTAATAATTACAGTGCTTATATAGCGCCTAACACTTATTTTGTCAGAAGTCTCTAAGCGCTCTACAATAATGCAGCATAATTACCCTGGCTTTAGCAGTGCAGCTGTTACGCGCGCTGCGTTTCAAGGAATAAATTCCTACCAGGTACCCATTTAATTCACCTGGGTGGAGTGTGGCAAATGTAGATCAATGTCTTGCCAAAGGACATTAGTGTAGCGGCGGGACTCCAACCGCGGACCTTGTGATCGACGACAGTCCGGCGACGTATCCACTCGACCACAACACCTCGACATTGTTAGTCTTCTTAGCATTAAAATATTTTCCGTTTATGTCTTTGGAATCAATAGAAGGAATTGACCTTTGTTGGAAGCGGGAAACAACAAAAGTGGCTATCATATCGACCCATGGAACTGCAAACACACACCTAAATTCCCACACCTAAATATATATACAGTGCGTCCCAGAAAAAAACGAAACCAATAATTATTGATCTTTTATCATAACTAAACCACGATTATGACTAATAAATGACACATATTTGTAAAGCTTAGATCCTCTTCTTTCATTTGATGTAACTCATATGATGCTATTCCACGCACGAATAAGTAAAATCAATTTGTAAAGAGAGTACCAAAAAGTCATTCGGCGGGCGGTATCCGAATTTCAAAGGGAAAATCAAATTTCTAGAACGTTCACTTTCTGCCCTTTCATATGACACCTTAATCAGGAAAAATGAGCCAGGCATAACAAAGTTTTGTTCGTTTAAAGTAATGCTTGCAATTCCATAATTTGATCAAACGAATTTGTTTTCACTGGCTGGCTGCCGTAGCAACAAACAGAGTTGACAATAGACTTAAATTCGTTTCGTTGATGATCTACCATGCATCAAGTATTTCGTCTTCTTTTTGCGAGTTAAATAAAAGAAGAGGATCTAACTTTTACAATATTTGTTATTTTAATTTGCTTGTTTGCTTATTTTTGTACAGGGCCCCATTCTCTCAAGCGTTGCTTATCTTAGGGTCCTTCCGATTTTGCTGCTCATTTGTTATGTATTGTTTACTTTGAATGTTAATGGAAATAAGACTTAATTTAATTGAGTAAGCTTTACAAATATATGTGTCATTTATTAATCATAATTGTGATTAAGTTATTATAAAACATCGATCATTTTCAGTTTATTTTTTTTCTGGGACGCACTGTTTATAGGATCAGGTAACTCGACGTTGATACAGAAGCGTACTTTGTTAACATATAGCTTAATTTGACTTTCGAAATTGTTATGGCGATAACAGTTAGTACGAATATTGAATGTATTAGCTTACCAGGAGTAAACCCATGATTTCAAACTATTTCTGTTGATATCGATTGGTTGTATACTAGAAAATAAACTAGTACGATTTGTAAATTGGTTTACAATAAGCATGATACAGTCGTTTTTAATAATAATAATAATAATAATAGTGGCTACTTGTATAGCGCACAGGTCCACCTTTCGGTGCTCATGGCGCTTAGAGAAAAGGACATGTAACAGACATAAGAAAGAAAAGAAAAAAATATTTACAACGAAAGAAACAAATAGGTTTTCAGTTGTAATTTGAATGTTTCTGTTGACGACAGTTGGCATATTTGTAGGGGGAGCTTATTTCAGAGTTTTGGACCCATTGCAGAGAAAGCCCGATCGCCCCAAGCAAGTTTTATTCTGGGTGTATTAAGTAATAGCGTGTCTGATGAGGAGCGAAGACTTCGTGTGGGGTTGTATTTTGAAACAGAGTTGCTCAGGTATGTAGGGGAAGAACGAGAGTAAACTGAATGATGAACTAGTAACATAATTTTAAAAATAATCCTTTTGTCAACTGGCAACCAATGGAGAGAACGGAGAATTGGTGATATTGAATCAGATTTCTTAGTGAATGTTAATAGGCGGGCTGCAGAATTTTGAAGTCGTTGAAGTTTTGTGACATCATTTTTTGGAAGGTTACAGAACAAAGAATTTGCGAAATCTAAACGAGAAGAAATTAAAGCTTGAATCAAGATCTCAGCCGCAGGTTTAGATAAACACTTTCTTATGAAACTTAGATTACGTAATTGGTACCTTACACTCTTTTGAACATGTGTTATATGACTACGAAAGGACATTTCCTGATCAAATATTACACCAAAATTACGAGCTGTTTTTGATGGAGTGATACATGTTTTTCCAATATGGAGATGACACGATTGATAGTCAACCTTCCGTGACATGTGCTTGGAACCTAATAATAAAAACTCAGATTTAACCTTATCATTTATTTCAGCTTATTAATGCTTAATAATTTCGCATTATGACGCTCCAAAACTGTCAAAATCCAAGGTGAAAAATAGGCAATTTGGGAATTTTGTTTAAGGTCAAATCCATTTCAATTGAGTTCCGGAAGGTCTTGAATACAATCAACTGACCAATTACAGAGCAGCAGGACTTGCATAAACACGTTGTGCTTTAGTTTGTATTACCCGATAGAAAGAGGTTTGCTCACACTTTAAATGTATGCTTCATGCATTCCGAGGCTAATGGATTCATTCAAGGCTCATTCAGATTTGAAACGTGGCAAAGCCAATGATAACGTACAGACAGCCTTTTCACACAGGGGTAAAATTCATCGTATCTAGAGCTGATTAGTTTGAAGATGTTTAACTAAACAGCTTTAAAGAAAATGTTCCCTTTCTGAACGTCGTTTATACGATGTTTGGACAGATACGAAGTCGCGATTCATATGCCGGTCAAAGCAGGCTGCAGATACGAAGCCCGAGAGCAAGGTATTTTATGTGTGAACGGAAATACTTCCTTAACCCTTACTGTACTGGGCTATTTTGAGCACCCACTGACTGGGGGGGGGGGGGGGGCCTGGGAGGCCCCCCCCCCCTTTGATCTCGGCCGTCGATTGTCCGATGAACACGAAAATTTGCAAGTTTGTAGATATTTACGTAAGGAACAAGATGGTATAATTAGTTTTTTCAGAATATGCAAATTTGTGTCGTTAGCCTAATTAATTATGCAAAATGCGCTAATTTTATGCATTTTACAGAAAACGTGTCAAACCCCACTTTTAGAATGTTGAAACTCATTATTCATATGAAACTTCTTTTCTAACACAAAAAAGTTATTTTAATGTAATTAAAAATGATAATTTATGCAAATTTTGATGGATTTTTAATTTAATTTTTTTTTTTTTGATGACATGCGCATACTAATTGTTATGTAACGCTTACAGGTATATCCGATTTTGACGAAAATGGTATCAAAATGTGCGTAAGACTTGAGGGAAAAAAGTCATGAAACGACAATTCAAAATGCCAAGCGGTTGCGGCGCAATCTCCGATAATGTCGAGGGGAGGCCTCCCAGGCCCCCCCCCCCCCCAGTACAGTAAGGGTTAACTAGACCGGGCACTGCTCTTTAAACGCTCAGTCGGGCCCGACTGAGCGTTTAAAGAGCAGTGAATCTCGAACGACCGCACCGAAATTTCTGTGTGTGAATGATGCTGTATCTAAAGCTAATTAGTATAAAACTCTTTAAACTAATCAGTTTTAAAGAATTTTACCCCTGTGTGAAAAGGGGAGAGTGATGACACAACACGCAGTGAATCCGCGCAGGTCCTTGGTTGCGCGCAGTAGCCATTCATTTCATACTTACAAAAACGGAGGCTTTTTTATAAATCTTATTATGTCGCGGTTTCCAAATCTGAACAAGCATTTGAAATCAAATATCAGAATTGCAGAGCTAGAAATCATGATTGACGTCCATACAATGAAGTTTACATGCAACGTGACAAGCTAAAAGACCGAACACTTAATGGCAGTTAGCAGGTTTCAAACCATAATCAGGAGGTGGCATATACGACACTTCAACATTTCTAACACGGTGGGAATCCGTTCTGCTTTGTCAGAAGACACGTATTCCCGTAGGAATATGATAACATACATGAATGAAAGCGAAAGTTTATCACGTTTCTAGCTAAATGTTATGAACATGACAGACGATATTAAAGAATAAACGGCATAATTGTTGGCAATATTAAGGTAGGTAGTCATAAAAGAGACGCACGGAATTATTACTACGTAAAATTCGAGATTGGAGGGTGTATCTTGATAAATCTTCACTATTTTATGATATGCATGCTCCTTTGGAAATTATTCTTTGCGAAAGTTGTTCTATGCTGTACCAGGAATTTTGACACAGCCGATATAATGTTTAAAATATTATACATGTATTAAATATTTCGTTTAAAAAACATTGCGTATTCATAATACCAAGCTCAGACAAAGCAACCTTTTTGTAATGCATTGTCAATTTAAAATGAAACTCGGTCCATTTGACTTCTGTAGAATTGGGATGACATAATCGCTCTCTTTTTTATTCCATGTTTCATAGTTTTTTGTGAAATATATCGATTAGTTAATCATAATTGTATTTGTAACTAAGAATTGGAAATAATCAAGCATGTTTTCCCCTTAAGGTTTCGTCGGATACGATTACATATTATTGTCTCAACGAATCATCAGAATAAAACATTTCTATTATTTTTTTTGCTTAAGTTAAAAAACAGTATTATTTTGCAGATGGGTAAATGCAATGTGTATGCCGTATTAACTGGTATATATGAATTGAGGAGAATGAAAGAGTCACGGTACATGCAATAACATTTTTATAGCAGGAGAAAGGTGTTTTTGTTTCCTATACAAATGCGGCAATATGATATTCAAAAGTAGCTTGAGTTGTAGCATGTCAATAGAGGTCTTTTGTGGGGTTTTTCCGGAGAGTCAGTCCGCTAGAAAAATGTCAATTAAAATGGAGATATGACGTCATTTATGGCGATGGTCCAGGAAGCATTGTGCGCGATGGGTAAAATTGCCTTTAGTTTGTCTTCTCGACCTTCAGATAATTTTAAGTATCTTGGCCCTTCACATTTCTTTTCATGCATGAATCGGATTTTCAAGCACGATACACGCTTATAGGTACACACGAAACAGAACGGAGAAAGGATTTTGCTAAACCATTTAGTGACTGATACTTCTCAACACGCGTCTTTACTGAAGATTTTACTCAACAGTTAACACCTTCTCGACCAGGACTGTAACTACTGCTGTTTTTTCCGAACCGAGCAATGTATAGATTTTTTTCTGGAACATATTTTTCTTTTTGAGAAAATCCAAAGACATATAGTCAACCTTTTTATAGCATGTTTTTGCTTTAGGGTACAAAAGGGAAGTTGTTCCGAACCGAGCAACGTATATGCAGCTTCTTCTTTTTTTCTGGAAAATGTTTGTCTTTTTTCTTTTTGAAAAAAACCAAAGAAATATAGTCAACCTTTATGAAGCTTAGCATGTGTTTGCTTTAGGGTACAAAAGGGAAGTTAGATGCTGCTCTAATCCTGGCAGGCTCATATTTCCTTTATATTTGTTACATTTTATCTCAGTTTTCTGATGTGATTGTTGAGGATAGAGGAATATGAAATGGCAACGCAGTTGTTTATTTAAAAGTAGATATTTTTCTTGTTTTTAGTAAAGGTGACTATAGGGTTGCATCCATTTGTTGGGTGTATGTGTAACAGGGGAATTAGAAGAGAAGAAATTAGGCACATTCGTAGTACAAACGTAAGTTAAATCGTGTCCATTATTTCTTTGCTACTAATTATTTCACTTTAAAGAGAATGTTCAGTTCTTGGAAAAGTGAACAATAATTTTGACCTTTTTCATTCCTTTTATGTAGGTGTGGAAGAGTATCATAGAAAATGCCCCATGAAAAAAAAACTCTCCATATTTGAAAAGTGACAAGATTGTGCTAAGGTGGTCCTATATTATAATATACATATTTGTGTGCAATGTATGTGACTCTGAGGAAGACTGAGCCAATTACTTACAATGTTGATGATTATGAAACCTCACAGTATACACCAATATTTGATGTATGTGCCATATGATCGACCTTTCGAATCACTACCACACAGTTTCCTTTCACACTGCAATGTCATGATCATAACCCAACTTTATATTTAACAAAAGAATCACTTTTTCCAAAAATGGTAAGGCATTTCTGCTGATGTTTGCTCAAGAGTGGCATATACGTGCATGCATTCATTTCAATGCATTCTTCAATTCTTCAATTCATCAGGATGTAGCTGGGTAAATAGACAAACCATGTAATCTTTTGCGAGGATTCAATTTCAATCATTCTCCGACGAAGCGATTGATTGTGTCAATATCTTGAGATGATGTCGAAGTATTCCTGAAAAGCTGGAAAGGAAAGGTTTATTCAAAGATGTAGAAATGCACAGCAAATATATATCTCATAGAGGAGATTATCTGATTAACTACCAAGGTCGGTATGCATCAGTATGCGTAGCTTTTCTACTTTTTTACTCACACGCACACACAAACGTTACACACACACCCTCATGCACGCACACCTCTCACACACACACATTCACACGCAACCCATCACCCCCATCAAAAAATAAACACTTTTGCGTTCTTTGTTTCACTCGATTCATCCTCGCTCTCTCTATCTGTTTTTCTATATTATATCTCCAAATGATAGTTCTCTTTCTCTTTTCCTCGATATATTAGTTGCATTCCCATAGTACCGTTGTAGTTTTAAACTTTAGGGCTATGAAACAAAAGGCCTTCTCATGCGAGTTAAATGCTAATTTTGACTGCTTAAAACAAAATCAGAATTATATTTCTATTTTTATAATGATTTGTATTTATGCCATTCACATATGCCATTACCAAAATATTAGAAGTAGTTTGAGTACAAAAATAAATAACATGAAAGATGGTTTATGGACTGAAATTTCTTTCATATAATTATCAGGCATTTTTCATAATAAAATTTAAAACATCTTTAAAGGTAAAGACCCGTGAAAACGCCCCCTCTCGAAAAATGAAATGGAAGCTTATATTACCAATCATGAGAAAGAATGTGCTTTTACTAATACGTGATGATACAACTTTTGGCGGAAAACCACCTTCTTATTGATATATTTCGTAAATTATCATATTGATCCGGAATTAACATTGAACAAATGGGCATATATTTCTGGGCTTTTTTGCAAATTTAGGTTGAAGTACTGCCATCTAAACCTCTGAAGGCAATATTTAAACATATTGAATGGGTGTTTTGCCAACCAAAAACCCTTAAACCGCATTTTTACCACTACCGTTCTATATCTCTAAGCATCAAACAAATTAGTTGAGAAACTTGGTAATAGTCAATCAGCACTATGATTATCAAAGAAAAATATGGAAACGGAAAAATTATGTGTTTATTTTTTGCAACAAAATCAATTCCGGAAGCTTTGTACTGGATTAGTGTTTTTTGTTGTTGTATGATTTCACCAATGATGGCGCTCTTGCCTTCATCTCCCGGCCAGCTAAACACAACAAAAAATGTAAGTCCCCCTTGAGAAATCCCCATAATTGCACGGCACGTTTAAACCACTTCAACGATTCAAAATCAATGAAAACACATCAATACTGCTAGAATAGCATATTTTCAGTGATTGTACCGTCTTGTCTAATGTTGATCATTTATCGTATAAAAATGAAACATAAGAACCTTTCGTCTAAAAACAACTCTTTTGGATGTTTCATTCTAAAAGAAACTAAATTATTTTTTAAAAAACGTCGTTATAAATATCTAAATTAATGGAAATACTGCCATGATCATGAAAACTGGCATTAACGTTAATGAGCAATGTATTACATTTGCCAGTCTTCAACCAAATGTTAGTGGGTACCTGGCAAGTGCCGGTGGTAAAAAATAAATGCAGGACCCACAGGAAGAACAGCATTGAAGCTGATAATGCTTCCCTGGTTAAACGAAAATATAATATGTATCATTATTAGTATACTATTTATAATTCCATCTACATCTAGTCTATGTATTCTATCTACATCTCTTCTTCCAACTCGATCCTTTCATCTCTTTCAGTACCACCCACCCCCCCCCCCCCCCCCCCCCCTCTTCTCTACCCCTCTCTCTACCTCTTTATCCGTCCCTCCCTGTAGTAACACCTCTCGGACTTTTTAGTATTTTATGTGAATTGAGCCTCCTGCATTCATCGCCATGCCGATCACCTGCTGATGTTTCCCGCTCATTATCCTGTGACGTCATCGTTCATCCGGGACTCGGCACCTCGCAATAGTCTGCAGTCACAGACCCTAATTGGCACTTAATCTCAATTCCTAAAGCCTTGATTCGAGTCTTGCTCTTTTGAAGTATCTTGCTATGTTGAATGGAGCATGTAGCGCACAGAGCATATTTTGGAGTACGTACAGACGGCACAGTAGACCTTGCAGCCTGGTTAGTCTCACTTTGCAGACACTCTGTTACGCACAACGACTGATAAGCGTCTGTGCCTGCAGACTATGAATAGTTAGCTTCATCACCATGGTAACCATCCTCTTCAGTATCTCTGATTCTCAGCCATGGTATATGATGATTATTCGTGGCCTTGTGCTGCCTATTCATTATCACCTCATTAGATCAGATTGAATCGGTTACTTTTTGTTTCATCAGAAATGCAAGCAGCTTGATTTGAATATGATTCTTTCTGTGATAGGATCATATGATGCACTAAGTAAATGAAGCATTCGGCGTCACCTCTGCCTGGTATTCTGTGACAAATCCTATTTCTTTTGAAAGCATAACTTCCATAACTTCCAGTGTTTCATTCAGCTACAGCATTCGTCATAACTCAATCAGCTTTAAAACGTTATCTTTCCCGTCATTTGTTTATAATGTGAAAAACATTGCATTTGTTTGAAAGGATCATTTTGGGGAGATTATTGCTTCAGATGCAAGAGCGTTGTATTAATTCCCTTTGCATTGATCCAGTCAATGTGCTTTTGGAAGAACACGGGAAAACAAGATATGGTGTTAAACTGGTGTCTTAATGATTACATGAAATGGTTCTGAGATGCTAATTCTGTTACAAGGTTTGTATGTCTCCTTTTTCTGTATTGTTACACGTAGTTTTCAGTTCGTAATGCCGGAGGTTCGTAATTACGAAGGATCGTTTTCCGAAGGCTCCTTACTCCGACGGTTTATGATTCCGAAAATTTCCGAAAATGAAATAGGATTCCTACTTCCGAACATTCATAATTCCGAAATTGACGTCATTGATCGAAATTACTAACCTTCAGAATAACCATTTGATTCAATCAATAAAATTATGATTTGGTAATGATAATATTGAGCATAACTATGATTATTTTTAAATGAATTCAATAATGCTTATAGTTTTCCTACATAATGTACTTCTAACAAATATAATTGGAGTGTTTAACCGTGGTTTTCGAGTAAAAAACTACTCCCGAAAAATCAACCTAAGGCGGTTTCGAATAGCCTTGTGCGTTACCTTAATGAGATGTGCGAACATGAAAATGACGTATTACGTAATCCCAATATGATTTCTAAGGGATGTACAATAGGGTATGCAAATTTCCTTCGAGTTGATTTTAATGATAAGAATTGCCTGTCAATTATTAAATGTTGGCTGCATAACTTATTCCACACCCTTCATCATTTTATTTGATGTTCTGCTATATGTATTTATATAGTGTATTTTAATAATTTACAAACTCATAGTGCATTTAATTTATACACGATGTCTATCCTCAAGTACTGAAGAGAATGTCACTAAGACTTGCATTGGCCTTCGTTTTATTTAACTAAATTAATATCCGTTTTTATAACTTAAATGACTTAACAACATTTAGCTAGGGATCTCTAAAAGAAAAAGAATAATGTGAAATATTATTAAACATATCCTTTAGCAAAATTACTTTTATGTTCCTCTTCATTTGTTTAATGGAATGATGCATCTCAAAGAAAAATAATTTAAGGAAATTAAGCAAACGCGTCTACCTATGTAACTTTAATTAACGTTAATTATCAACGACTTGTTTGCAATGAAGTCATTTTAAATGAATGTTATCATACCCCCAACAAAACTATCATTGATAATCTTTCTCTCTTATCGTTTACAGATACCTGAAGGAATCCCAAAATCGATACTGCCCTTTCGTCTGTACAGTGCATTACTCAACAATTCGCTTTATTCTGTGCACTTTTCCAGAAATAGGTTGTCAACACTTTTTTATATTACGGGCTAGCATAAAAAACCTTTACCCAAGCTTCCACCTGCATAATTATGTCTACTAAGTTGAACTGAAGAGGGAGACATCTATCTATTTGGCCAAACAAACTGAATGTTACAATAAGAGGCATGGACAATAAAAGGGCAGGCACATTCCCAAAGAGGAAAACTCCAGGGAAGTTTGAGCTCAAGGCAACTTCTGATGACATTCCAAAAGCACCACCGACTAGCCCGAATCTACAAGGGGTCGCCCTACCTCCTCTACGCGCTCGATCCGCACTCCTGCGCCAGCGCTCTTTGACCGCCCAATCACCGACTCCCATTGGTCAAGATACGCGGACGTCATGGACGACTGCGCGCGCAAACACCATTGGGTGCGCAGTAGCTTGTCACCAGCACAAAGGATCTGGGACTGAAAGCGCCAGGCGTCCTCGTTCGATTGCGGAGCTACGGAAACTAACCCGCGAGCAGGCAGACGAACTGACGGATCCGCTAAAGCTCCCACGGACCAGGACGACGAAGCAACTGGAACGCGCCAAATCAGTGTCAGAGGTCGAACAGCTTGAAGGATTGTCCATGAATGATTTGTGGAAAGAAATCAACAATTGTCGGTATATTAGAAAGAAAAGTAGTGATCTGAATACAGACGCTAGTCCAATATAATGACATTTCTTAAAGATGAAGTTGAGTTCTGGTCATGCGATAGCATTGTGAAAGAAACGGTGTGGAATCGACCAGAAAAGGTTGATCATCTAGCATATAAGAATTTGTGTGTATTGCAAGGTTCTGGAATCATCAAAATGATAAGAAATTTGGCCAATTAGTCTTGGTTAAGTTACAAACACTGTACACAGAAAGATGTATATGGGACTACACGAACACGTGGCGTAAAAAACCTACCCCCCCCCCCTCCCGAGTTTTACGATGTTACATGACATATTTAGAATATGAAGGCATTTGAAGAGCCATGCTTTTCAGGGAACATGTCTAATCTGATGTTCTTCCACACTTGCATAATAAGAATGATAACGCTCACAAATTATTTTTCACCTCTTCCCAGAACTCAACCTTCTCTTTAAGCAATACCAGATTCTGTTCAATCTCGTCATGTTTGAAAGACAAATCTCACCGTCCATTGGACGGTCATGAGTTACCATAATGTTGAAACGTTATTAGTATTAGTAAGATAGTAAGATATACTAATAGTGTTATTGTTAATACGACTATCTATACTGCTATCGTTGTTGATGATTTGATTGTCAGTGGCATAACGAGCCAAAAATGTAAAGGCGGCTGAGCCAGGAATTTCTTTGGCTACATTTAAAAACTTCCCATTCTAATAACGTCCTCGATAAATGATATAATCAGACATTATTTTGTGAAATCGCGTAGCGTGACTTTAAAGGATAGTTGGGTTCTGTTGCAAAGGGCGCTAAACAAAACAATTTTTTGTGAGGTAATAAAAAACTGAATATCAAATTTGAATGAACATACAATTTAAATGACAAAATCATCTTTGTTTGATCAAAAATCGGTTTAGAGACTGCTGAAATATCCATAAATATAACGATTTCTAATACTTGTGTACCACCACAAATATTAGATGATATGAAAAAGCCGTTGAAAAAACGAAATAGCGCCTTTTACGTCGTATTTCAGCCAATGCCGATGTTGGCTTTTTTGTTGGCATTTTTGTGTTGGTTATTTTACGCAAAACCAGCCGGTCCATGTATTGTAATTTGTAATTAAATAATTAATTAACGGTCACCGTATTTTTCTGAAAGTGGAGCTGAATTGATATGATCGTGTTGGCTAAATTTCACACATTTTGGGGTCTAAAATTACCTTCATAGCATTTTTAAGTTCTAAAAGGGCATTAGAAATGTCATAGATAAACAGAACTCAAGTACTCAACTATCCCTTTAAGTTAGATACCTGTCATTTTTAGATTTTGTTTTTTCCTGTTATATATTTTTTTTTTGGGGGGGGGGGTTCTTGAACAGGATCACAGGTGTAATCGGAAGATCTCGCCGATAGGGCTGACGTTTCCTTGTAGAATGTCACCTTCCTAGTTTCTACATGCGAGCGAAGGAAGGAGTGAGCAAAAACTTAAATTAATTTTAAAGTGAAATTACACTTTTATGATTAATGTACTGATTTAGTTCTAGTAAAGATGGAGACAAATATTGTATGTCAATTTGAAAGACCATTATAGTAGTTTGGCTCTATTGGAGATCATAACGATGCTTTTAATTGTTGTAAGGAAAGAAATCTATTCAGCCAAATGCAAATATCAGATACCACTGTTTGAAAAAGTTATGTCAGCTGTTAAAACTTATCATGATATGGAAATATATAAAGCAAAAACAAATCTTAGAGAAAATGATTTCGAGAAAAGATTATGTTTAATTTTACCTAATGTTTCTCAGTGTCTATGTTCAGATTGCTTGTTTGTTTTTATGTTATAGAATTGGTGAACAAATTATATTTTGTCAAGTTTAATATCTTATATATGTCGCTGTGCGGCCGAGGTTATTTTGTAATATTTGATTGTTTGAATATTTATATGACAAGTCATGGAATAGTGCATGTATCGACTTTTTGTGAAAATGATTATGTTGATAATTAATAAAGGAACCCTGTGGAAAGGTAAATAGAAAAGAAAATACAAATTATAATAGTAGAGATGTGTCCTGAAAATTATTGCTCTTTAGAGTCCCTTATGTTCGTAAAATTACTATAAATGGTTGAAAAGCTTGGATACAAAACATGTTTGTAGTTCCTTACACCCATTTCTGTGTGCGGTAGGAAAGAAATTTAAGCAAGAATTAATTGATTTATTACCGTTTTATTCCATAACCTTCACAGTAATGACGGTCAACACAAAGTTTTATATACTCCACACATAAAATAAATATTTAGAATGATGATGATGATGATGAACAGCATTTGTATGGCGCCATATATCTGTTTCAGATAACATTCAAAGGCGCGAGCTCCTCCAATACAATTAGCATAAGGACAAAATCTTCAAAAGTGTGCAGTTTGGGAAATGCCACTCCGCCCCTCCATCCCGCTTCCCGTCTCGTACGATTATAGACAGGTACCAGCAATATGAAGTCCAAATATCAATGTAATGTGAACATGTACTCAATTATAGGAATATGATTATACATCTTACAGCGTCATTAGACGGACATATGTAGTTAAAAAACGAATCATTATATAGACATGGTCATTAGCAGGACATTTTCGTGTCCTGTTAACGATTGGACAGTATAATTAGTGCCCTCTGCGTACGTTTGCAGGCAAAGGAAACTTATAGGCCTCCAAAGAAATAAAAAGGTTTAATCATTAGTCATTTATTTGATTAGTTATATTGTTTTGAATTTAGGGTCATGGTTAGAGTAAGGGTTGGGGGTAATAAACCAGTTTTTATGATGTCCAGTTAGTGTACCCTGTAGGGTTATATATAGATGTCATGTTAATACAATATGTAGGGATATCTAGATATAAATATATTTAAAGCTTATGCAATTATATATATATAACTATTTAATGTCAATATATTATGACCGGGACACATGTCGGGCACATGTAGCCGTGAGTGGAAAAATGTGAAAATGTGAAAATCTGTCAGGAGTGTATTAAATAAAAGATATGATTTGTACGTACATTGAAATCATTGTGAAGTGTTGATTTTGCGGGCCAAAACCAATATTTGGAATTAAAAATAGGGGTCATAGAGTCGATCGAATATTTATTACATGTCGCCCTCTTTCGTCATACCATTATCATCTTTCATCTCTTCCTATTAGAATAATTTAGATAAATGTTGCGGTGCTCTTTGATGTACGTGTTATGGCAGATATCCTCATCTTGACCCCCCCCCCCCCCCTTCTCTCATTCTCTCTCTCTCTCTCTCTCTCTCCCTCTCTCTCTAACTCTCGCTCTCTCTCTCTCTCTCTCTCTCTCTCACTCTCACTCACTCTCGCTCTCTTTCTCTCTCTATTTCTCTCTTCTTCCTCTCTCTCTACCATCTCTCTCTCCTTCTCCTCTCTCTCTCTATTTATCTGCCTCTCTCTCAGTGAAGGGATGTTCCTTTGTCTACCTGAGGAACTGTATATTTTGTCCGCTTTCTTTGTCAGTTATGTTCATAGTGTGTACGTGTTATGGCAGATATCCCCATCTTGACCCCCCCCCCCCCCCCCCCTTTTCTCTCATTCTCTCTCTCTCTCTCTCTCTCTCTCTCGCTCTCTCTCTCTCTCGCTCTCTCTCTCTCTCTCTCGCTCTCTCTCTCTCTCTCTCTCTCTTCTTCCCTCTCTACCATCTCCCTCTCCTTCTCTCTCTCTCTCTCTGCCTCTCTCTCTCTCTCTCCCTCTCTCTCTAACTCTCGCTCTCTCTCTCTCTCTCTCTCACTCTCACTCACTCTCGCTCTCTCTCTCTCTCTCTCTCTCTCTCTCTCTCTATCTGCCCCTCTCTCCCTCTCCACCGTCTCTCTCCAGTAGACTCCCCTTCTCTTTCTCTCTCTTTCAATCTCTCCTTCTCATCATATCATTCTCTATATTTCACCTATATATTCTCTCTGTATCTGTTTTTCTCTACACCATCTACCTCCCCTCTCTTTCCCTTTCTCTCCCAATCCATTTCTCCTTCTCTTGATATCATGTTCTATCTCTTCCAAATTATGCTGATAACAGTCATGAAGTCATGTACGAACGTGTAACTAGATGGGATTGGGTTGCGGGGTTCGAAGTTTCGAACACTTTTCCGCGAGCCTGATATAATTACATGCATAGAGAGCAGATATCCTGTCAGGAAGAGATTGAACAAAAATTATCACAGACAATTTTGTATAGAATTTGATCAAGGCATCAAGAAATAAGCCTTCATGT
Source organism: Strongylocentrotus droebachiensis (assembly GCA_035222895.1). Lineage (NCBI taxonomy): Eukaryota > Metazoa > Echinodermata > Echinoidea > Camarodonta > Strongylocentrotidae > Strongylocentrotus > Strongylocentrotus droebachiensis. Next base: position 60,827 of record JAVYIG010011131.1, read on the forward strand.
TTTAATGCCAACAGTAGATGACATGACTATAATTTGTTTAAATCTCCGTGGCTCTAGTAGAGGCCTAAATAGAATTTGGGAGTAGTGATGCTAATGGCATCTGATTAACTACAAATTAGTTTCTTTGTTTGACTATCTGCCCCCTTCCCCCTCCCCCCCCCCCCCCATTGCATTTATGTTCATATTTTTGGGTAAAATAATGTCCTAAATTTTCCTGGCTTTAAGAAGGAAATCCCTCTCATTCCATAACTATCTTTTGTAAGTTCGTTACAAAAAGTAAACAGACTGCTAGTTTTCCGTTTCTCGTATTTCTAAACACTTTCTTTCTCATATTTTCAGGTTCTCAAGCTCTCTTCACGTACTCACATTAATCGACAAAGAAAAGGGAACCAGGGGCCTGTTTCATAAAGCTAGTCAACAATAACAAGTTAGAAAAACTTGTATAAGTTACTGAAATACTGGCATTTGATTGGACGAGAGCCATTTTGTCACCGAAATTTAACATTTGTTATTGATCAAAAGTTGTATGAAACAGGGTAGAGGTCAATTACTTCGATAGTGCTTAGAGTGCCGAAGCTGTGACATCCTAAAAAAATATTTTTTTAGAATTTCTCAATTTTTTCTTCATTTTCCGAAAGGGCATCAAAAATAATGTCCGAATGTAGAAAACCAATATATTTTAAGTATTGACTGAAATATGACCATCTGAATAAATATATGTCCTATAGGAACATAATGTTATAGTGCTCTGGTTCCTAATGTTATGAACTAGAGCACTATAACACGGAGTGCCCATAGGACATATATTTATTCAGATGGTCGTATCTCAGCCAATACTTAATATATTCAATTGGTTTTCGACATTCGGACACTATTTTTGATGTTCTTTCGGAAAATGAAGAAAAAATTGAGAAATTTTAAAAATATAAATGTTTTGATGACGTCACACTTCACCACTCTATACAATGCTGAATATTATGTTTAGAAACGCTCAAATTAGACGGGGACATCACTTCCTTCTCCTTTCTCGCTCCGAACATCCATAGTTGTGACCTTTTCGTCTGAAGTGTGAGAAACGCAGGTACATTCGCTGTAAATCTATATAATTTTCCTTTGACGGAGCGTTTTACACTGAAAAGGTGAACTATCATACAACAATGTAAAAGTATGTGTGAAGTATTAAAAAAATTATTGAAAACATGCAAAACAATTTGTGACTGGAAAAAATTTACAGAAATGTACTATATACATGTATAAAGCATTCATGTTCGACATGTTCGATGGCGGAAATTTATATATTTTCAGAGATCAGTATTCTTGAGGGAATATTATTGACACTGAGATTTTTAAGACACAATTTTGTAAAACAGCCGATAACACAATGAGAAAAACCCTTAAGTTTTACATCGAATCATCAATATAACTCCTCGTGTATGTTCCAAACCATAGTCTACAGAAAAGGCGTTGTTAAAGAGGTTTCATGGAATTTGGGGTTTTGGTTATCTTGAAGAGATTCTCTTCTCCATAAATATGTCACACTTACACTTACACTTACCGGTGTACACTAAACGATCCGATTGCGATCCGATTCTTGAAGAAATGACAACTATATTATAATTATAGTTATGGAAATGTAAACAAAGAACGTTTTGCTGAATTACATTGCAAATAATGATAAGAATAACAACCATTTCAGTGCCTCTAAGCCTATTAGCCACAATTAATTCTGAATTTACTTCAAATCGTAGACAATCGTATTACTGGTATGACGTCACTAAGATTCTGAGCCGATATACCTTTTCCTCTACATTACATGAATAAACAGAGCCTCAATCATTAAGATTTTTCGTGTTGGAATGTTGATATAAAATGCTGTTGTAATTTTTTCAAAATCGGATCGCAGTCAAAAATAGGAATCAGTGAGTAGAAATCTTTAAAGATAAAGTAGGTTTCTGTTCATGCGAATGCATTTTGAAAGAAACTGTGTGGCATCAATCAGATACGATGGTCATGTAGCATTTAAGTATTGTTGTGTGTACTGCAAGTGCAATTGATAAGAAATTTAACCCAGTCTCGGTAAAAGTAACAAGCAATGTACACAGACAGATGTATATGGGACTACACAAACATGTGGCATAAAAATGAGGCCCACATTTTTAAGCTGTTCAAATATATTTAGAATAGGAAGGTATTTGAAGAGCCTTGCTTTTTAGGGTACATTCTTTTCTCTGATGCTCTTCCACACTTGCATATAAATAACAATGGAAACGCTCACAAATTATTGTTCACCTCTCCCCAGATCTCAACCTTCTCTTTAAATGCTAACTTTCTTATTTAGCGAATATGAAATAATACAG
>JAVYIG010011132.1:0-63153 GCA_035222895.1 Strongylocentrotus droebachiensis
ACTGCATCATGAATAACATATATAATCAAATAGTCCTTACACATGCCATAGTATAGTGTATAAATATATTTTATTGCTTTGACCATTATAGTATCCCTACTGGGTATAACCAGTATCTTGAATCATCTTCACAATGTTACATAATTTGAACAGAATAATAGAGATAGTACATAGTTTAGCTCTTTAAAAAAAGAAAAAAAAAGAGTTGCATTCAAAAGTCAGTTGACCTTAATTACATACATGTACATTCACCACATACGTTCTCAAAATCAAATTTTAACCTTTTACCACTGAGCAAATTCACAAACGAGGTTGGCTTAAACCTCCACTATGGACAAAGATCAGCGTAAATATGCATGTCACCAAAAGAGTCCTATTGGACACACATGGGTATATATATATATATATATATATGATCTTTATGGGGGCAGCAGCGCCAGGAGTGTCAAATCTGACAGACATGAGCGCTATACAAGAACCCACTATTATTGATGATAAATCAAGTCTTTATTAGAGATCATGCACATACAAGGTTTAAATAATGGATGAAGATTAACCTCCTTTGTGAATTCAGGCCATTACAACTCGTGAAAGCCAGAAGGGCTTTGTGAAATTATAGGAGATAAAGCTTTCTAGCTCCAAGAGGACAAAACGATGGCACATAATTATATTGGCATACCAAACATCAGACAAATCCTAGATCTGCATCACAATTAAATATTCACATAGTCAACTATGCACATTATATTCATATACTGTAAATTATTGTCCCATAATGATTATACAACAAAATATTTTTCTGAAAGATAGAGCACATATATGAGTTATTTATTAAACTTATTCCATCAAAATATAAACAAAATCTATAATGAATATTAAGGCACATGAGTTGCTATTTACCGGTAGTGCCTATGCTAGATGTATCAAATACAAAAGATCAACTCTTCATAAAAAACCTATACATAGTTATATAAAACTGTTTAAAAAAAGAATACCAAATATTTTAGTCATTATACTGTCTATCAAATTGCAGTAGTTTGCAAATCCCTGGAGATATATGTCAGAAAATATGGGAGAATTAGTACTGTTATTTGCAAATTACAAAATTAATGGTTAACATGGAAGAAACAAGGTAACAGCCGACATTACAATTTCGAAGACTCCTATTTTGTAAGACAATGATGTATGGCTAACACGACATACTTAGACAACATAGAAGTAGCAGTATATATAAATTGTCAAACCTTTTTTAAACCTTCACAAAGAATAATTTTGATCCTGTATGAAATTTATTCATCATCGATTTCATTGTTACTTTCAATACAAGAGTGGGAAGTTTAATTTAATTTGAATTTTTATTTTGGATAACTTTAGTTTGAAAATCATTATTCATTCTGAGTATGCAATATAGAAGAAGTGTTGTGTCATTAGTTCCTAAATGAACCAAGAAAAGTATTTTAATGTCCATTCTGCGGATAAGGCAACAAGTGAGCAAATGTGCATAAATTTTTTGAACTTTAAAACTCATTTAAATAAATATGTTTGTCAAAAATTTATTGTTTGATGAGGTTATGGAAAATGAGTCAGGAAAAATTGGAGTTTCCAATGCCGACAATATTCTCAACGATCATCTCAGCGATGCAGAAAGATCGCTATTCGTTGACAAATGTAAACATCATATTAATTAGGTGACAATTTAATTTTTACATTTGATACAGAATATTAGTACTCTATCAAGTTAAAAAAAGCTCTACAAAACATTTAGACATTTTGAATACATCACTTTATAGATATTATAAAAGCAAATCTCATCTATACATATTTTATAATGCATATCTCACAAGACAAAACTATGCTGAAAGACTGAATTCATTAAGTACTCTTTTACATTTAGTACATTGCCTACATATTATCATAACACTGACCTTTTCTCCTTTTATACATGATCCCCCAAAATACAATAATATGCAAAATACATACAGTTAATCTCTTAACAATATCCTTTAGAAATGCAGATAACATTGCTTTGGTTTGAATTAGTGTAATTTTTATCTACAAAATCTACCATTTGAAATCATTTTGTAGATCCAAATCAGAGAAAAGAAGAGAATTTTCAACAAGAATAAACAGGACTTACCATCTACTTGAGATGATAAACAAATCTAAAATTAAATGAATTCTTCTACGATTAACATTATTATTATCACTACATATTTGTCCATATGGTTTTCTTTTATCAAAAGAAAAGAAAGAAAGCATGCAATCAACACACCACAAGTAAGTATATTAGTACAAGTTCCATACTGTGCGGTGGGTGGACAAAAGAGGACTATGGTTATTATTTAAACTGCATTTTTCTATTTAATTGCACTTTCTCATAGTATTTCTTTGATTACAGATCAAATCTTCACCATTACTCTCCGTTCCTGCCGAATGTTATCATGAGGTAAGTCAGAATTTACTTATTTTCTTTTTACATTCATTGCATTTGTCTCTTTCTTGATGGTAAAGTTTGTTGAATTCAATATAAAAAATGAACTTTCTGTGGATTGATAACATGAAGACTAGAGACTAAACAATATGATGCAAAAAACAAAGAAACATTTTCAGGCAATGTTCTTGAGAGTAATTCTCTTTAAAAGCCAAGCTATTTATTCTAGTTTTGACAATGTGTAGCTCATTCAATAGGCTGTCAAAGAGTTTTAATGTATCTAAATGATTCTCTATAAAACATATAGAATTTTGTTTACCTCTTTGTCTATAAATGATCAAACGTTAATTTTTTTCAAACTTTATAGTTCAGAGAAAAGGAAGTGAATTTAAGAAAATTGAAAAAAGAGAATAAAGTTGAAGAAAAAACATAAAAGTAACAAGGAAAAGAAGGTTAAGAAACTCTATTAGCACGATTCCCATTTATTACACTTCATTTGCACAAATCTTCAAATTGACACCACACAAGTGCTTCAACAATGATCTGCTATGCTCCGAGTATCTTCTTGACGGTGTAGCCTGGGGAGGCGTAGATGAATAGACCGATAAAGATGACAAGAAGCGAGAGGAGTGCCAATTTGATGAGCAACCACTTGAGTCGCTTACAGACGACGTAACGCAGTGCCTTCCAAGGGTTGAGGAACCAGATGAAGGAGGTATCAGGGCGGCTAGAGTTAGGAGGCGGGGTGGGGGAGGAGGAGGTGCGGAAAGATTAGTTTAGGGGTACAAATCTCCCTTGTAATTAGTAGTGCAGTTAGGAAAAACAATCACCAAACATTAATGACCTGTATTCTGGTAGTAATTAGAACCCTTTAAAAGACAATAAGCAGAATTGTTTCTAGTACAATTTCAACATGTAAAAGAGTTTAAAACACTAAAAAATGTGATACTTCGCCCCGCCCCCCCCCACAAACAAGTAGTATGATTTAACATCAAATTTGGCTGATAAATAAAAAAGAGAAACTCAAATTTTAATCTGTCCCCCCCCCCCCCATATCAAATACTGAGCTAATGACATGAATGCAGTAATTCAGATTCTCAAGTAAAATTCTAAATAATAGTCTTTTGCTTTTTGTAGTAACTTTTAAGCCATTACACCATGGATTTCAAGGAAAAAAAATTATTAAAAATAAATAAATTATGCATCAAAGGGATTCAAACTTTGCTTTTTGAATGTATTATAACATTCAATTTAAGCCCAAATTGACCAAGTTTAAACTCTACCAGAATACAGGTAAGTACATATTAAATGCAATTAGTATACAAATATTAATTTGAAGATTGTTATCACAATAAACTGCCCCTTATTTGACTATGAATTAAATATCACCAAAATGAATGACTGCATTAAAATAACTGTACATTTTTTCTTTAAATACAAAGAGCCAGATTCATTTTCAAATTGGCATCACACTGTCCATGATAATAATCCACTAGGCTCTGAGGATCTTCTTGACTATGCATCCAGGCGAGGCATAGATGAAAAGACCAACAAGATATTCAATAAAAGAGACATTACACTGCCTAGGGTGACATGAGTGAAGTTAATGGTGGAGAGCATACAGAAGAACAAAATAATAGTATAAAGAGCTTAACTAATCGTCAAATTGGCATCACATGAAGACAATATTGATCAGCTATGCTCCAAGGATTTTCTTGACTATATATCCAGGCGAGGCATAGATGAAGAGACCGACTAGAAGCAGGATGAGGGATATGCCGAGTAGTTTGATACACAACCATTTGAGACGGTTACAGATCATGAACTTGAGAGCCCTCCAGGGACTCATGAACCAAAGGAATGATGTATCAGGACGACTGAGGGGTGACACCAAGGCGTAATCCACAAGGGGGGGGGGGGTCCACAGCAAGTGGAACGGTGGGTAGGGGAGGAGGGGTTAAGGGGGGGGGGGGGGGTCAGCCAGGATATCCAAGTCAAAAGTTTTAAGAAAAAGAGTCGGAGGAGATTTGTCAGTAAAAGGAAATGAGTTAGTTTCCATAGCAATAAAATGGGGGAAGAAAGTGTTCATATGCACATGAAAATACCAAGCACACCACATTGAAATACAAATTTCCAAAATTACAGTAATTGAATTATCCAATGACGAATAAACCATTACAATCCATCAACAAAGTAATTCCCAGCACAAGTAATAGGAATTTAGGAGAGAGAGAGAAAAAAAATGAATAACACATTCAGTAAAGAAAAAGAATATTCCACAGTTTCCCAATATGAAATAAGTTAGAATGAAAATATCAGTTAATACATAATTATAATTATGTATTAATGAAACATTCACAATCCCAGCACGATAGATGCAGATGTATCAAGGAAAAAAAGAAACCAATAAATGATTTACAACGAACATCCATCCAGCATAATATAAAGGTTTTATTTCCCACACAATATCATATATAGTGACACCACCAGGAGTATATGGGTTAAAACATTACATGTAATATTTATCACCAATTAAATAGAGGGTTAGAAATTGATAATATTTTGACAGGAAGGGAAAGGGGAATTTTGGGGAAAAAACAAACAGAGAGAAGATAATTAGAAAAGTCTTCAAACAAAAGGTTACAAGAATAAACTAGTACTTGAACTGCACAATTAAATTCATAATAAAGTAAAATCAAAAAGTTATATTTATGATAATAAACAATCAATTTGGATATAAAACCAACCTAAGAATGCATAATGAACCCCTAACACATTTCTACAGTTTTCAATGTAAAAAAAATCACACAATAAACCTGAATTTTTCAGGAAAATTGTAAAAACATCCACAAAATAAACGTCAACTTGGCCAAGTATAGGCCTTCTGTAAGTAAGTACTGGTAGAAGTAATGACAGTCAGACCTGCTGAAGTGACCACCTCTCTACAAAGACCACATTTTTGGTTTCCCTTGAAAATGGTTTGCCATTGAAACATGTACTAAAGGAACCTGTACATAAAGACCATTTGTCTGTTCCCCTTGGGCGGGCGCAATAGACAGGTTTTCGGACTGTAAAAGTAAAATCTTAAAATTCAATCAAAATTTTATGGTTTAACATGAACGAGCAACAGATTGAAAAAAGTTTACAAACCTGTATGATTTATAGTCACAGACATTTATTCAAATCTATTCAGACATCACATGACATTATGACAATATAGATTTGTTTACAATACTACTATAACAATTTACAGGAATCAATATTATACGATAAACACCCAGTTATGAGTCCTTAATACAGGCAGAGGTCACTCACTACAATTCGAACGAACTCATCACTGTTAATGTTAAAACATACTCTAATTATGGGATTAACAGTGTATCCTGTGAATTTATAATTCTGATAGATGTTATTTTTCCCCAACCCCTGGTTGACCCCCATTTAGGGCTAATGGCAAAATACAACATTTTGTCTTAAGGAAAGGGAACATAATTTGGAAGTCATTGCACTTATCAACTTCTTCATTACAATGATTATTCAGAGAGCTTTACTAATGCTGTAGTTAAATACACAGTCTGAGGTATATGGCTTGCATAAACAAAAAACAACAATGAAACAGTAAAAATGAACATTATTTTCTATGCACCGTAGATGCAATGGTAAGAAAAAAATAAAAAAATATGAGTAAGGCGATGAAAAGCAAAATGAAAGAGCTTAATAAAATAGAGCACTCAGAATACATGAAAGGGGAAATAATGATTGAAATTTGACATCAAACATTTATCTGTGAGCAAAACATAATTCTCTAAAATAAGAACTAATGATATAGACAAAAAATGTTAACGGCAAAGTCATGCAATGAAAGTGTTCTTGGAAATAAAATGAATACAAATCAAAATAGAGGAACTAAAAAAATGTTAGTTAGCCAACCAATCCCTTAACACAGCATGAATAATAAGAAACTTAGGAAGAAAATGAAGTATAAATGCAGCATGAATAATCTAGGAAGAAAATGAAATACTTAGTAATAAATGATGTTACTGCATCATGAATAACATATATAATCAAATAGTCCCCACACATGTCATAGTATAGTGTATAAATATATTTTATTGCCTTGACCATTATATTATCCATACAGGGAATAACCAACGTCTTGAATCATCTTCACAATGTTACATAATTTGAACAGAATAATAGAGATAGTATATAGCTTAGCTCTTTAAAACAAAAAAAGAGTTGCATTCAAAAGTTAGTTGACCTTAATTACATACATGTACGTTCATCACATACTTTCTCAAAATCAAATTTCTCCTTGTACCCACTGACCCAAATTCACAAACGAGTTTGGCTTAAACCTCCACTATGGACTAAATTAGCATAAGTATGCATGTCATCAAAAGAGTCCTAGTGACAAGTTAAAACGAACACACACGTGGGTATATATATATGATCTTTATGGGGGCAGGAGCGCCAGGAGTGTCAAATCTGACAGACATGAGCGCTATACAAGAACCCACTATTATTATTATTATTATTATTATGGAGGTTTAAAACATGGATGGATTAAGATTAACCTCCTTTGGGAATTCAGGCCATTACATCTTGTGAAAGCCAGAAGGAATTAACTTCTTGTAAAATCATAGGAGTTAACGCCTTTCTCGCTCTAATAGGACAACGATAACAATGGCATATATATTGGCATACCAAACATCAGACAAATCCTAGACCTGCATCACAATTAAATATTCACATAGTCACTATGCACATTATATTCATATACTGTAAATTATTGTCCCCTAATGATTATACAACATAATATTGTTCTAAAAAATAGAGCACATATATGAGTTATTCATTAATTCCTATTCCATCAAAATATAAACAAAATTTATACTGAATATCAAGGCACATGAGTTGCTATTTAGTGCCTATGCTGGATTTATGAAATACAAAAGATCAACTATTCATAAAAAACCTATACATAGTTATATAAAACTGTTAAAAAAAAGAACACCAAATATTTTAATCATTATACTGTCGATCATATTGCAGTAGTTTGCAAATCCCTGGAGATATATGTCAGAAAATATGGAAGAATTAGTACTGTTATTTGCAAATTACAAAATTAGTGTTTACATGGAAGAAACAAGGTAACAGCCGACATTACAATTTCGAAGACTCCTATTTTGTTAGACAATGATGTATGGCTAACACGACATACTTAGACAACATAGAAGTAGCAGTATATTTAAATTTATCAATGAGACTTACAGAAACTTCACAAAGAATAATTTTGATATTGTATGAAGTTCATTCATCATCGATTTTCATCATTACTTTCAATACAAGAGTGGAAAGTTTAGTTTAATTTTGCTTTTTCTTTTGGATAACTTTAGTTTGAAAATCCTTATTCATTCTGAGTATGCAATATAGAAGAAGCTACTACTTTATGTAGGTACTAAATAGATACTTATTGAACAAAAAATAGTGTTTTATGTCCATTCTGCGGATAAGGCAACACGTGAGCATATGTGCATACATTGTTTGAACTTATCAAACTCATTTACATAAATATGTTTGTCGAAAATTCTCTGAGTTATCATGGAAATGAGACAGGAAAAATTGAAGACAACTTTTAATATTCTCAACAATTCTTTCTACAATGCAGAAGGATTGTTATTCGTTGACAAATGTAAACATCATATTCATTAGATAACATTTTAATGTCTACATTTGATACAGAATAATTAGTAATCTGTCAGGTTAAAAAAGCTCTACAAAAACCTTAAGAATTTGACATTTTGAATACATAACATTATAGATATAATGAAAGCAAATCTCATCTATACATATTATATAGTGCAAATCTGACAAAACTATGCTGAAAGACTGAATTTCATTAAGTACGCTTTTACATTTAGTACATTGCCTAAATATTATCTGAACACTGACCTTTTTTACTTTTATACATGATCCCACAAATACAATAATATACAAAATACATACAGTTAAATCTCTAGACAATATCTTTAGACTTACAGATAACATTGCTTTGGTTTGAGTTAGCACGATTTATATATACAAAATCAGGCCTTAAATTTGAATATTTTTAGGCCACTTTTCTGTAGGGCACATTCCTATATTACAGCACAAATAGGAAGAATTGGAAAGGGCACACAAAATCTCCAAGGCCAATGAGAGGGGCATATGAGGCCAATCTAAAGGGCATCCAAGGCCATGGCCTTGGTGGCCTTGGATTAATTTAAGCCCTGCAAAATCTACCATTTGAAATCATTGTGTAGATCCAAATCAGAGAAAAGTAGAGGATTTTCAACAAGAATAAACAGTAATTACCATCTACTTGAGATGGTAAACAAATCTAAAATTAAATGAATTCTTCTACGATTAACATTATTATCACTACGTATTTGTCCATATGGTTTTCTTTTGTCAAAAAAAAAGAAAGAAACAATTACAATTACTGTCAACCAGGGGCGGCGATTTCTTTTCATGACCGGGGGAGGGGGGGGGGGGGATGCCGAAATGCGAGGAACGAGGGAGCAGTGGCATAATGGGCAAAAACATTACGTAGACCCTGGGAACATTTTTCAAAGTGGGGGGGGGGGGGGGAGGGCTAAAGTATTTACGATCAGGTAGAGCAAAGCAAAGCAAGGTGGAGCGTACATTGGCGTGGGGTCCAGGGGGCAAAGCCCTGGCGGGTGTCAAGGGGCGGAGCCTAATGAAGCTCAGGGGTTTTAGGCATTTAATTACGGTCAGATGAGCATATTTTGGTACCTTATTTGTGACACTGGCATGCAGGTCACTTATTGGGGTGGAGTCCAGGGGGCAAGCCTCCAGAAGCTCGGGGTTTTAGGCATTAAATAACAATCAGATGAGCATCAAGGGGCCCTCTTAGGGCCCTTGGTGGGGTCCAGGGGGCAGGGCACCCGGAAGGTCAGGGAAAATTATGCCATTTCTACAACATTTGTAAATCACTGGTATCGAATTAGAAATAAACCACGTTTGAATTTCATTTGGGGGGGAACTGCCCCCAAAGCCCCCCGCCCCTATCAGTACGCAAATGCGAGGGAGCATATTGAATGAGAGGGGGTGAATGTGACGGAAGTGACTACCCCCTTATAGGTTTTTGAAGTTTTGTTGTATTAAAAAATTACATTCCTTAGCAAAACTATAGTATAAACGTTAGCAATATACTTTTTTTTCACCCTTCAATTTTCTCGGTATTTACTTGTACATTTTGAAGGATATTATGTGAGGGAGCGTAGCTACCGAGTGAGAAAATTTTTGCATTTTTATTTGGTTAAACGCTGCACTCTTTGGCCCTCCAGAGCCTAAAAGTGTGTTGCAGTCTTTAGTCAGTATTTTGATATACATTTTTTTTTGAACTTCTCCAAATTTTGAGGGGGGGGGGACGATCCCCCCTAAAAAAAAAAAAAATCGAGGATCGAGGGGGGGGGGGGGGGGGACGTGTCCCCCCTGTCTCCCCCGGGATCGCTGCCCCTGCTGTCAACACACCACAAGTAAGTATGTTAGTACAAGTACCATACAGTGCGGTGGGTGGATGAAATAGGACTACGGTTATTATTTTAACTGCATTATTCTATTTAATTGCACTTTCTCACAGTATTTCTTTGATTACACATCAAATCTTTATCATTACTGCTGAATCTGTATTATGAGGTAATTCAGAATTTACTTTTTTGTTGTTGCATTCATTGCAATTATTTCTTTCTTGATGATGAAATTTGTTGAATTCAATGTAACAGAATTTTCTGAGGATCGATATTATGAAAAATCTAAACAATATGATACAAAAAACAAAGAAACATTTTCAGGCAATGTTCTTGATAGTAATAGTCTTTAATAGCCAAGCTATTTATTTTAGTTTTAACGATGTGTAACTCATTCAATACTGAGCTAATGACATGAATGCAGTAATTCAGATTCTCAAGTAAAATTCTAAATAATAGTCTTTTGCTTTTTGTAGTAACTTTTAAGCCATTACACCATGGAAAAACAATTATTAAAAAATAAAAAATTATGCAACAAGGGGATTCAAACTTTGCTTTTCCAATGTATTATAACATTCAATTTAAGCCCAAATCGACCAAGTTTAAACTCTACCAGAATACAGGTAAGTACATATTAAATGCAATTAGTATACAAATATCCATCTGAAGATTGTTATCACAATAAACTGCTCCTCATTTGACTATGAATTAAATATCACCAAAATGAATGACTGCATTAAAATAACTGTAAATGTTTTCTTTAAATACAAAGAGCCAGATTCATTTTCAAATTGGCATCACACTGTCCATGATAATAATCCACTAGGCTCTGAGGATCTTCTTGACTATGCATCCAGGCGAGGCATAGATGAAAAGACCACCAGGATATTCAATAAAAGAGACATTACATTGCCTAGGGTGACATGAGTGAAGTTAATGGTGGAGAGCATACAGAAGAAAGAAATAATAATATAAGAGTAACTAATCATCAAATTGGCATTGCATGAAGACAATATTGATCAGCTATGCTCCAAGGATCTTCTTGACTATATATCCAGGTGAGGCATAGATGAAGAGACCGACTAGAAGCAGGATGAGGGATACGCCGAGGAGTTTGATACACAACCATTTGAGACGGTTACAGATCATGAACTTGAGAGCCCTCCAGGGACTCATGAACCACATGAAGGATGTATCAGGACGACTGAGGGGTGACACCAAGCGGTAATCCACAAGGGGGGGGGGGGGGGGGGGGTCCACAACAAGTGGGACGGTGGGTAGGGGAGGAGGGGTTAAGGGGGTAGGGGTCAGCCAGGATATCCAAGTCAAAAGTTTTAAGAAAAAGAGTCGAAGGAGATTTGTCAGTAAAAGGAAATGAGTTAGTTTCCATAGCAATAAAATGGGGGAAGAAAGTGTTCATATGCACATGAAAATACCAAGCACACCACATTGAAATACAAATTTCCAAAATTACAGTAATTGAATTATCCAATGACAAATAAACCATTACAATCCATCAACAAAGTAATTCCCAGCACAAGTAATAGGAATTTAGGAGAGAGAGAGAAAAAAAATGAATAACACATTCAGTAAAGAAAAAGAATATTCCACAGTTTCCCAATATGAAATAAGTTAGAATGAAAATATCAGTTAATACATAATTATAATTATGTATTAATGAAACATTCACAATCCCAGCACGATAGATGCAGATGTATCAAGGAAAAAATGAAACCAATAAATGATTTACAACGAACATCCATCCAGCATAATATAAAGGTTTTATTTCCCACACAATACCATATATAGTGACACCACCAGGAGTACATGGGTTTAAACATTACATGTAATATTTATCACCAATTAAATAGAGGGTTAGAAATTGATAATATTTTGACAGGAATGGGAAAGGGGAATTTTTGGGAAAAAACAAACAGAGAGAAGAAAATTAGAAAAGTCTTCAAACAAAAGGTTAGAAGAATACACTAGTACTTGAACTGCACAATTAAATTCATAATAAAATAAAATAAAAAAGTTATATTTATGATAATAAACAATCAATTTGGATATAAAACCAACCTAAGAATGCATAATGAACCCCTAACACTTTTCTACAGTTTTCTATGTAAACAAAATCACACAATGAACCTGAATTCTTCAGGAAAATTGTAAAAACATCCAAAAAATAAACGTCAACTTGGCCAAGTATAGGCCTTCTCTAAGTAAGTACCGGTAGAAGTAATGACAGTCAGACCTGCTTTAGTGACCACCTCTCTACAAAGACCACATTTTTGGTTTCCCTTGAAAATGGTTTGTCATTGAAACATGTACTAAAGGAACCTGTACATAAAGACCCATTTGTCTGTTCCCCTTGGGCGGGCGCAATAGACAGGTTTTCGGACTGTAAAAGTAAAATCTTAAAATTCAATCAAAATTTTATGGTTTAACATGAACGAGCAACAGATTGAAAAAAGTTTACAAACCTGTATGATTTATAGTCACAGACATTTATTCAAATCTATTCAGACATCACATGACATTATGACAATATAGATTTGTTTACAATACTACTATAACAATTTACAGGAATCAATATTATACGATAAACACCCAGTTATGAGTCCTTAATACAGGCAGAGGTCGCTCACTACAATTTGAACGAACTCATCACTGTTAATGTTAAATCATACTCCGATTATGGGATTAACAGTGTATCCTGTGAATTTATAATTCTGATATATGTTATTTTTCCCCAACCCCTGGTTGACCCCCATGTAGGGCTAATGGCAAAATACAACATTTGGAAGTCATTGCACTATTAAATCAACTTCTTCATTACAATGATTATTCAGAGAGCTTTACTAATGCTGTAGTTAAATACACAGTCTGAGGTATATGGCTTGCATAAACAAAAAACAACAATGAAACAGTAAAAATGAACATTATTTTCTACGCACCGTAGATGCAATGGTAAGAAAAAAATAAAAAAATATGAGTAAGGCGATGAAAAGCAAAATGAAAGAGCTAAATAAAATAGAGCACTCAGTATACATGAAAGGGGAAATAATGATTGAAATTTGACATCAAACATTTATCTGTGAGCAAAACATAATTCTCTAAAATAAGAACTAATGATATAGACAAAAAATGTTAACGGCAAAGTCATGCAATGAAAGTGTTCTTGGAAATAAAATGAATACAAATCAAAATAGAGGAACTAAAAAAATGTTAGTTAGCCAACCAATCAATTAACACAGCATGAATAATAAGAAACTTAGGAAGAAAATGAAGTATAAATGCAGCATGAATAATCTAGGAAGAAAATGAAATACTTAGTAATAAATGATGTTACTGCATCATGAATAACATATATAATCAAATAGTCCCCACACATGTCATAGTATAGTGTATAAATATATTTTATTGCCTTGACCATTATATTATCCATACAGGGAATAACCAACGTCTTGAATCATCTTCACAATGTTACATAATTTGAACAGAATAATAGAGATAGTATATAGCTTAGCTCTTTAAAACAAAAAAAGAGTTGCATTCAAAAGTTAGTTGACCTCAATTACATACATGTACGTTCATCACATACTTTCTCAAAATCAAATTTCTCCTTTTACCCACTGACCCAAATTCACAAACGAGGTTGGCTTAAACCTCCACTATGGACTAAATTAGCATAAGTATGCATGTCATCAAAAGAGTCCTATTGACAAGTTAAAACGAACACACACATGGGTATATATATGATCTTTATGGGGGCAGGAGTGCCAGGAGTGTCAAATCTGACAGACATGAGCGCTATACAAGAACCCACTATTATTATTATTATTATTATTATGGAGGTTTAAAACATGGATTAAGATTAACCTCCTTTGTGAATTCAGGCCATTACATCTTGTGAAAGCCAGAAGGAATTAACTCCTTGTAAAATCATAGGAGTTAATAACCCCTTTCTCGCTCTAAGAGGACAACGATAACGATGGCATATAATATTGGCATACCAAACATCAGACAAATCCTAGACCTACATCACAATTAAATATTCACATAGTCACTATGCACATTATATTCATATACTGTAAATTATTGTCCCATAATGATTATACAACAAAATATTGTTCTAAAAAATAGAGCACATATATGAGTTATTCATTAATTCCTATTCCATCAAAATATAGACAAAATTTATACTGAATATCAAGGCACATGAGTTGCTATTTAGTGCCTATGTTGGATTTATGAAATACAAAAGATCAACTATTCATAAAAAACCTATACATAGATATATAAAACTGTTAAAACAAAGAACACCAAATATTTTAATCATTATACTGTCGATCATATTGCAGTAGTTTGCAAATCCCTGGAGATATATGTCAGAAAATATGGAAGAATTAGTACTGTTATTTGCAAATTACAAAATTAGTGTTTACATGGAAGAAACAAGGTAACAGCCGACATTACAATTTCAAAGACTCCTATTTTGTTAGACAATGATGTATGGCTAACATGACATAATTAGATAACATAGAAGTAGCGGTATATTTAAATTTATCAAGGAGACTTACAGAAACTTCACAAAGAATAATTTTGATATTGTATGAAGTTCATTCATCATCGATTTTCATCATTACTTTCAACACAAGAGTGGAAAGTTTAGTTTAATTTTGCTTTTTCTTTTGGATAACTTTAGTTTGAAAATCCTTATTCATTCTGAGTATGCAATTTAGAAGAAGCTACTACTTTATGTAGGTACTAAATAGATACTAATTGAACAAAAAATAGTATTTTATGTCCATTCTGCGGATAAGGCAACAAGTGAGCATATGTGCATACATTGTTTGAACTTATCAAACTCATTTACATATATATGTTTGTCGAAAATTCTCTGAGTTATCATGGAAATGAGACAGGGAAAATTGAAGACAACTTTTAATATTCTCAACAATTCTTTCTACAATGCAGAAGGATTGTTATTCATTGACAAATGTAAACATCATATTTATTAGGTGACATTTTAATGTCTACATTTGATACAGAATAATTAGTAATCTGTCAGGTTAAAAAAGCTCTACAAAAACCTTAAGAATTTGACATTTTGAATACATAACATTATAGATATAATAAAAGCAAATCTCATCTATACATAATTATTATATAGTGCAAATCTGACAAAACTATGCTGAAAGACGGAATTTCATTAAGTACGCTTTTACATTTAGTACATTGCCTATATATCATCTGAACACTGACCTTTTTTCCTTTTATACATGATCCCACAAAATACAATAATATACAAAATACATACAGTTAAATCTCTAGACAATATCTTTAGACTTACAGATAACATTGCTTTGGTTTGAGTTAGCGCGATTTATATATACAAAATCAGGCCTTAAATTTGAATATTTTTAGGGCAAGGCCACTTTTCTGTAGGGCACATTCCTATATTACAGCACAAATAGGAAGAATTGGAAAGGGCACAAAAAATCTCCAAGGCCAATGAGAGGGGCATATGAGGCCAATCAAAAGTGCATCCACGGCCATGGCCTTGGTGGCCTTGGATTAATTTAAGCCCTGCAAAATCTACCATTTGAAATCATTGTGTAGATCCAAATCAGAGAAAAGTAGAGGATTTTCAACAAGAATAAACAGTAATTACCATCTACTTGAGATGATAAACAAATCTAAAATTAAATGAATTCTTCTACGATTAACATTATTATTATCACTACGTATTTGTCCATATGGTTTTCTTTTGTCAAAAGAAAAGAAAGATTCAATTACTGTCAACCAGGGCGGCGATTTCTTTTCATGACCGGGGGGGGGGGGGGGGGGGATGACGAAATGCGAGGGACGAGGGAGCAGTGGCATAATGGGCAAAAACATTACGCAGGCCCTGGGAACATTTTTCAAAGTGGGGGGGGGGGGGGCTAAAGTATTTACGATCAGGTAAAGCAAAGCAAAGGAAGGTGGAGCGTACATTGGCGTGGGTCCAGGGGGCAAAGCCCCGGCGGGTGTCAAGGGGCGGAGCCTAATGAAGCTCAGGGGTTTTAGGCATTTAATTACGGTCAGATGAGCATATTTTGGTACCTTATTTGTGACACTGGCATGCAGGTCACTTATTGGGGTGGAGTCCAGGGGGCAAGCCCCCATGAGCTCGGGGTTTTAGGCATTAAATAACGATCAGATGAGCATCAAGGGGCCCTCTTAGGGCCCTTGGTGGGGTCCAGGGGGCAGGCCACCCGGAAGGTCAGGGAAAATTATGCAATTTCTACAACATTTGTAAATCACTGGTATCGAATTAGAAATAAACCACGTTTGAATTTCATTTGGGGGGAACTGCCCCCAAAGCCCCCCCCCCGCCCCTATCAGTACGCAAATGCGAGGGAGCATATTGAATGAGAGGGGGTGAATGTGATGGAAGTGACTACCCCCTTATAGGTTTTTGAAGTTTTGTTGTATTAAAAATTACATTCCTTAGCAAAACTATAGTATAAACGTTAGCAATATACTTTTTTTCACCCTTCAATTTTCACTTCTTCAAATTTTGAGGGGGGGACGATCCCCCCTAAAAAAAAAAAAATCGAGGATCGAGGGGGGGGGGGGGGAACTATGAATTAAATATCCCCAAAACGAATGACTGCATCAAAATAACTGTACATTTTTTCTTTAAATACAAAGAGCCGGACTCATTTTCAAATTGGCTTCACACTGTCCATGATAATAATCCACTAGGCTCCGAGGATCTTCTTGACTATGCATCCAGGCGAGGCATAGATGAAAAAACCAACAAGATATTCAATAAAAGAGACATTACATTGCCTAGGGTGACATAAATGGTGGAGAGCATACAGAAGAAAGAAATAATAATATAAAGAGCTGAACTAATCATCAAATTGGCATCACATGAAGACAATATTGATCAGCTATGCTCCAAGGATCTTCTTGACTATATATCCAGGCGAGGCATAGATGAAGAGACCGACTAGAAGCAGGACGAGGGATATGCCGAGGAGTTTGATACACAACCATTTGAGACGGTTACAGATCATGAACTTGAGAGCCCTCCAGGGACTCATGAACCACATGAAAGATGTATCAGGACGACTGAGGGGTGACACCAAGGGGTAATCCACAAGGGGGGAGGGGGGGGGGGGGGGGTCCACAGCAAGTGGGATGGTGGGTAGGGGAGGAGGGGTTAAGGGGGGGGGGGGGGTCAGCCAGGATATCCAAGTCAAAAGTTTTAAGAAAAAGAGTTGGAGGAGATTTGTCAGTAAAAGGAAATGAGTTAGTTTCCATAGCAATAGAATGGGGGAAGAAAGTGATTCATATGCACATGAAAATACCAAGCACACCACATTGAAATACAAATTTCAAAAATTACAGTAATTGAATTATCCAATGACAAATAAACCATTACAATCCATCAACAAAGTAATTCCCAGCACAAGTAATAGGAATTTAGGAGAGAGAGAAAAAAATGAATAACACATTCAGCAAAGAAAAAGAATATTCCACAGTTTCCCAATATGAAATAAATTAGAATGAAAATATCAGTTAATACATAATTAGACATGTATAATGATGAAGTAATGAAACATTTACAATCCCAGCACGTTAGATGCAGATGTATGAAGAAAGAAAAAAAAAAAATCAATAAATGATTTACAACAAACATCCAGCATAATATAAAGGTTTTATTTCCCACACAATACCATGACACCACCAGGAGTACATGGGTTTAAACATTACATGTAATATTTATCACCAATTAAATCGAGGGTTAAAAATTGATAATATTTTGACAGGAATGGGAAATGGAAATTTTGGGGGAAAAACAAAGAGAGAGAAGATAATTAGAAAAGTCTTCAAACAAAAGGTTACAAGAATAAACTAGTACTTGAACTGCACAATTAAATTCATAATAAAGTAAAATCAAAAAGTTATATTTACGATAATAAACAATCGATTTGGATATAAAACCAACCTAAGAATGCATAATGAACCCCTAACACATTTATACAGTTTCCTCTGTAAAAAAAAATCACACAATAAACCTGAATTTTTCAGGAAAATTGTAAAAACATCCAAAAAATTAAACGTCAATTTGGCAAAGTATAGGCCTTCTCAAAGTAAGTACCGGTAGAAGTAATGACAGTCAGACCTGCTTTAGTGACCACCTCTCTACAAAGACCACATTTTTGGTTTCCCTTGAAAATGGTTTGTCATTGAAACATGTACTAAAGGAACCTGTACATAAAGACCATTTGTCTACAAAGACCATTTTTCTGTTCCCCTTGGGCGGGCGCTATAGACAGGTTTGACTGTAAAAGTAAAATCCTAAAAATCGATAAAAACTTTATGGTTAAACATGGACGAGCAACAGATTGAAAAAAGTTTACAAACATGTATGATTTATAGTCGCAGACATTTATTCAAATCTATTCAGACATCACATGACGACATGGATTTGTTTACAATACTACTGTAACAATTTACAGGAATCAATATTATACAATAAACACCCAGTTATGAGTCCTTAATACAGACAGAGGTCACTCTCTACAATTTGAAAGAACTCATGCACCGTTAATCCTACGCTCGAAAATACAATACTGATACATATAAACTCAAAGTCAGGTGTATGTTATATATACCGGTATATATATAAAGGCCCTCCAAGTACACATAAATGTATACAAAGCTATACATAAATAAATACATTTTTATAATATATATCATATAATATAGGTTAAGTATCTTGAGAAGCATTGCACACAATATCAAATTATCAATATGTTTCTAGTACATCATCATCACCATCAGGTTTCAGAGTCAGCCTTTTCCCTCTTACGAGGGGTTACCGGTACTGACATTCGCTCCATGATGACACTCCCTCCCTCCATTTCTTCTTGTCGTGAGCATCCTCCTCATTTATATGATATGTTTTGTATGGTTGTACAATAGTAGTCATATCGCAGTATTATAGTTTACAGGAAGACTGTCATTTCATATTCTCAATTTAACATCATTTCTTACACCATGTCAAGAAGATTAATTTTGAAAATGAATAAAGTCAAACATGCAGTACCAAATTGGACCAACACAATATAATACATCATACATTTTTAAACTGCGACTATGCATAGAGCTAAAGGATAGAATACATGTATAATTGATATATGGATATGTACTATGTAAGAAGGTCATTTTCTGTAAGTAGTTTGTTCATTCCATGCAGAATATTACATGAAAGCTATACATTTGCCTTAATTACCCCACAAGATTCCAAGAAATATATGAAATATATAATATATCACGACAAATCTTACTTAACATCATCTCTCATTATATGGAAGCTCATTATACATGAGCCACACTTTTTTCTTCAAAATGTAAGCATATCAAATTATGGTATCCTATAGTTAGTTATTGTTATTCAAAATAAATATAGAATGTTTCATCATAACATATTAAGTAAATGTACATCTGAACGAGGAAGGCTAACTTCTTAATCAAATAAGTGACCACAAATTAATTGTTACCAATTAAAAGACTTCTGCTTTGCCAGAGCAATAACAACATAAAAATCAATATATATATTCACAATGCAGTATAACATGCTCTTGATGAGATATTTCATGTCATAAAAATAGATGCTAAAGTTGTAGATTCTTTAAGTATACACAAAGGCAAGAACTATATATTATCTGTTTACGGACTGTATATTCAAAAAGAAAAGTCTTAACACATAAATACAGTATATACATGTAACATAATTACAAGATCAAGTAAAACAAACTCAGATTTCTTACTTCCTAACTTTGCAACTTTGAAGCCTGCACAGTTTTAAAATTACTGTTCTATTACCTCTTATTTATTCACATAAACAGAAGAAAACATATAACTTTGTTTGAAATACTAAAGGGGACTGCCCAATAAAATCAGTTATTTAAATTGTGGCAGGCATCTTGCCAGACATTTCAAAAACTTAAAAAATAGGACATTGTTTATTTGGCCAATTAGAAAATATGTACTTCTGATCTTAATTATGAATAGGTAGCCAAATGATGGCTCCGTCAAAATCACCAGTAAATTGCAAGTGAAAGATTTAAGATAGGTTGTTACAACATATTGCACTGTAATGGTCACAAATATTGCACCATGATGGTCACAAAAATGCACTGTAATGGTCACAAATATTGCACCCTGATGGTGACAAATACTGCACCATGATGGTCACAAATATTGCACCATGATGGTCACAAATATTGCACTGTGATGGTCACAAATATTGCACTGTGATGGTCACAAATATTGCACCATGATGGTCACAAATATTGCACCATGATGGTCACAAATATTGCACCATGATGGTCACAAATATTGCACCATGATGGTCACAAATATTGCACTGTGATGGTCACAAATATTGCACCATGATGGTCACAAATATTGCACTGTGATGGTCACAAATATTGCACTGTGATGGTCACAAATATTGCACTGTGATGGTCACAAATATTGCCCTGTGTAAAACATAAAATACAGCAATGACCAGGCTATGGGAGTATATATGAACATTACATGAATTTATACAATAAGTTTAGAGGTTTAATAGTAACAATGTAACCTCGATAATAGTCATGCCAATAATGCCCTGCTTTTGCCGATTATTACACTGATACAATAATCATATTTACACTACATATATTAATACAGAGACCATGGATTAGTCATTAGTGCTATACTAGTGCACATGTATGGTCTCATTTACAATAAACATACAATCTTTGAATTTATGCAAAAATCATGATATAACAGAACACACAAAAACATATGGACAGGGTTTGAGTGCTTGAAATATTATCGGGTAGAGTACTTAAGATTGTAAAGACACAACGTGCAATGTAGTAGGTCAAGATGGATCACAAACAGAACATGGATATGTATGACAGGGACTATTAGCGCTGATGGACTCCACTATCCACTATTGTAGATGAAATGAACAAGGACAAAGAAATTATGGATGATGAGGATGTTTTTGAAATCTCCCAAAAGAATTGAAAACATTGATTGAGGTCAATATAACAGGACATAGAAACAAATGGAGAGGGACCGCTGTAAAGTCAGTTACGTTGTAGATGAACAATGAAACAATAAGGACAATGAGGATGAGGGGGAATCGTAACATGCAACTTAACTTCTACATAAAGTATTGACCAAATTAAATACAATTACAAGATTTTCGAGTAAATGGTGAGCTAGGAACGACTAAGCGCCGACGATTCTCTTGGCAACATAGCCAGGCATGTTGTAGACGAAGAGGACGATGAGGATGAGGATGAGGAGGATAAGAAGTCCATTGATGATGTACCACTTGAATCTCCTCCAGATAATGTATCGCAGGGTGAGGAACGGATTGAGAAACCAGCGGAAGTTGGTATCCGGACGACTGTTAGTAGGATTAGGGGAGATTGCCACAATGGAGAGATTTGGTTTGGGGGAATGCAGGTGCCATCCAAACAAACCATAAGAGCAGTCAGAAGTCAGATTTACAGATTGAAGAAGAAAATTACAGAGAAAAATATAGAAATGAACAAGCAGCACCATTAGCCAAAGCGATAGAATAAAAGAAACAGTTTTATCAGAAGAAATGACAGTAAAATAGGAAAATATTAATGTAAAAGATTTAAAAATTGAAATAGTTGATAGTAGTAGGAATAGATCAAGAAATAGTAGATACAATTATAGTAGTTGTTGATATGTAAAAGTAATAGACATAGAAGTAGTAGTAGATGTGGAAATAGAAGATGCAGAAGTAGTATATGTATTAGAAGTTGTAGTTGTAGTAGAAGTAGTAGATGTAGTAGTAGAAGATGTAGTAGATGTAGAAGTAGTGGACACAGAAGTAGTAGATATTAGGTAGTCCCGCATTTACATGGAGAATGTGACATTAAAAAAAAGTTAAGAGCAAACATTGAATAGGGTATCAAAATAAGTACCACAAGATGCATGCAAAACATGCAGGATGGGGAGGGAGAAAGGGTAAAAAGAAACAACACATCAATGAGTTAGTGGGTTATTGTGAGAGGTGTTTTTAAGAATATGTAACAAACAAAGCATTAGTGTGACAATGAATGAACAGTGCATAATGCAAACAACACAGAGAGCAGAGTATAAACATATGAAACAAAGCAAAATGTGTTTCGGACAATAGTAAATTATACATGTAGACAGAGGTTCTATTCCATTTTTAGTTCCAGTTGTATACTGCATCGTTTAAAAGAAATGCCTCATCATTAGCTTCATGTTATCAGCAAGTATTAAGGATATCAAAAGAAAACTTTCTGTGTTCCTAATAGTCATAATTGAGGTACATGTAAATGATGTTATTCATTATTATTAAAGGGTTTGTTGAAATTTAGTAATGATGAGAAAAACATATATATGAAAAGAAAGAGCACTTTGAGGAAGAAAAAAAGAGGAACGTTAGCATACAAATGTTACACAATGAATAAAAGCTGTCACAGGGGTTCACAGATGACACAACATTTAATGAAAATATTAAGAGAACACATTTCCAAAATAATTACATCATCATAAATATGTAAATAAATAAGTCAATCAATACTCAATAATCAAGGATTACAAATGGCATTAACATTGGGATGCACCTATCTTTTCCACACCTATCTGATTGAATTGAGTTTATCATGAATGGTCATGTCAGATGATGAGTGGTATATATCTGATGTGCCTCCATGTCATGGTACTGTGGTACAGGTATATCTGAGAGCAATGATGTTCACATAGCTTGTTATGAAGAAACTGGGGACATTGCTTCCAAGAACTGCATATTAGCTACCCGTGATATAATATATACTTATGAAGAGAGGATGACCACTAGCCAGAATTCTTTTGAAGTAGTTTTCTGCCACGATACCATTTCTCTCTGTAAGGTCATCTTTTCGTATTGGCATGCATCTGCTAGCAGTGATGTTCATCAATGATGTCATGAAGACAGGGAGAACAGTCCCCAGGATTAGTGGCCTCCCTGGTAGAAGAACATCATTCTCGTCCAGGTTTACGTTTGTCAGGACTATTTTTTCACCAAGTTCCACGTACATGACTCCGGTGTATAGTGATTGTGCCTTCTCTTCAGTTGCTTCACGCCTCTGGAACTCCCTCCCTCCTATTCTTTGCGACACCGACAAGCTAGAAAGCTTTATGTCAGGCCTCAAACCCATCTTTTAAAGCAAATGTGTACCGGTAGTTTATGGCTATTGGAGGAGTGGGCGCCTTTGAATATTTGAAACCGATAAATGGTGCCATACAAATGCTGTGGATCATCTGTGCTTTCATCATTAGGAGCCGTCAGAAACTCTAATTGAGATACATTCCTTTCATGGTTCTCTTCTCTGCATGTCTGATTATTTTGTTCTCCCCTTAATAAAATCTCTCTTATCTTCCTATTCTCTCTTCATTATTCCTATCTTCTCTCATCAATTCACTTTTATCATTCCTTACCACACAACATGGTCTCTTTCTAATTCTCTTTCTCATCACAACAACCATTACCCTTCTTCTGTTCGTCACTCGTCTTAGAAACACTGTAGAAACACTTGCTGCTTCTCCTGAAGCACCATTGCGTTTCACTCTACAACCTGTAAAACAACATCCTCTTGTAAAGCATGTACCTTCATACAAAGTAAAGGGTGTACACAAAATATAACTATGATGTTATCATGATGAAGTGTGTTGAAAGGACTCGGATGGGGGCACACCATCCTCCAGCAGTGTCTAATGTTCACACACACTGAGGACATCTTCCATGTGCTACCTGAAAATAATAACAACAGACTTTCCATGCTACAAAATAGTAGTGTCAGAAACTATTACATTAAAAAATCTGGAGTTGGTAAATAGAATAAAGACAGATACTGATTGAAAATTGGACATACTTTGGTTTTGCTAGAGGGTCTGGTTCATCTCGAGCCTTCCCTGCCGGGCTCTTCTCTGCCTCCTCCTCAGTCAAGAGTGCCATCTCAGCCTCCACTTTACCCTGGGTAAAGACAGGCAAATAGGATAAAATGCTTTGAGTGAAGGAATCTATTACAGTAAAACCTGTCTATTAAGATCACCCAAAGGGAGACAAGAAAGTGGATTTTATGTGCAGGTTTCTTTAGTACATGTTTCAGTGAGAAACCTTTTCCAAGGGAAACAAAAAATGTGTTTTTTGTAGATGGGTGGTCTTTCACTAAAGTAGGTTTGACTGTATATGTTTAGGTAATACTTAGGGGGTCAGCTCACTGGGAAAGTTAGGGTCAGTTACACATTATATACATACATTTATGGCAATGACAAGGTAATATGCAATGTGTGGAGTAACTAAATAATACTAAATCATGTCCCTAACTTTTGAAAAGTTCATGCATTCCACTTAATGTGTGTATGGGTGCATGATGAGGAAACCCATTTATAGTCTAAAGGTGGGCTTGGTAAGATGCATATGCGATATTCTTCCTCATTTTGCCAACAGTCCGCCATATCTCATTATGGATTAGGTCAATGAAAGGGAGGGCAGTGGGGGCAGTCGCCCCCCCAAAAAAAAGAGAAAAAAAGAAGAAAAGGATTAAGAGTCGAGAACGGTACAACAAATCGTCTTCTTTCTCTAATAATTTAATGAAACGTCAAAGCTTTGGCGCTTCCCGCGGGAGTGGGGGGGAGGGGAGGAAAACTGTAAGTGATTCGCGTGCTCACTACCCCCCCTTAAATGAAATCCTGGCTACGCGCTTGATGAACATGCAGGACAGACAATTCCATTTCCCCTACGATATAGCTCAGGGGTATCTCCCCTTAAAAGGGAAGTCCATCCTGATATTAATTTGTTTTTAACTAGATGGAACTTCGACTGCGCGCAGTCGAAAATGATGCCTCCGTCATAGAGCAATTTTACAAACCAAAACAGAAGATTTTTTTTTAATTCAACTTCAATTGTAATCCATTAACTGGTTCTCAGAATATCGTGATTACAAGCAATTTCTCATAAATATATGACCCTTTGATCTTTGACCTCATGACCCTAAAATCTATCAGTTCATTGGCTCTGCAAGATGTCATAAGTTAAATAGTAATCCATCTGTCAGTTATAATGAGAATGCGTTCACAAGCTATTTTTGCATACATAATGAGCCCATGACCTTTGACCTTTGACCTTATGAATCAAGAATCTACTCAGTTCATTGACTCTGCAAGATACATAAATGATCTAAGTTTGGCAGGAATCCATCAATCTGTTCTAATGATAATACGATCACAAGCTATTTTTGCATACATAATGAGCCGCATGACCCATGACCTTTGACCTTGACCTCATGACCCCAAAATCTAATCAGTTCATCAGCTCTGCAAGTAACATACATGACCTAAGTTTGGCAGGAATCCATCAATCGGTTCTTGAGATAACGCGATCACGAGCTGTTTTTGCATACATAATGTACGTTGTGACCTTTTACCTTTGACCTCGTGACTCCAAAATCGAATCAGTTCATCGGCTCTGCAAGTAACATACATGACCTAAGTTTGGCAGGAATCCATCGATCGGTTCTTGAGATAACGCGATCACAAGCTGTTTTTGCATACATAATGAGCCCTGTGACCTGTGACCTTTGACCTTGTGACCCCAAAATCTAATCAGTTCATCGGTTTTGCAAGATACATACATGACCTAAGTTTGGCAGGAATCCATCAATCGGTTCTTCAGATAACGTGATCACGAGCTGTTTTTGCATACATAATGAGCCCTGTGACCTGTGACCTTTGCCCTCGTGACCCCAAAATCTAATCAGTTTATCGGTTCTGCAAGATACATACATGACCAAAGTTTGGCAGGAATCCATCAATCGGTTCTTCAGATAACGTGATCACAAGAACGGGACATACGTACAGACGTACGTACGTACAGACGTACGTACGTACGGACGGACAACCCAAAAACATAATGCCTCCGGCTACTTCGTAACGGAGGCATAATAAAAGCAGAAATATGAGACAAACAGGTCAGTGAAAGTTTGAGGAAAAACCAATGACAAATAATAATAATAATAGCTCGTTCTTATATAGCGCTTTTCAGGACCGGAGGCCCTCTCAAAGCGCTTTACGAAGGTGCAAGCAATCAAACACAAGTTGCAACTCTTTGACATATCTTGCGCAATCCTCTCCCATTTATCCTGTACTAAAAACATTAAAAAATCTATAATTTGTTTTGACATATATTCACCCCAACTATAATTAGTATGTTTTCATATAACCCT
This sequence comes from Strongylocentrotus droebachiensis, assembly GCA_035222895.1. Lineage (NCBI taxonomy): Eukaryota > Metazoa > Echinodermata > Echinoidea > Camarodonta > Strongylocentrotidae > Strongylocentrotus > Strongylocentrotus droebachiensis. The sequence goes on from JAVYIG010011132.1 coordinate 26,301, forward strand.
GTATGAAAAAAAATATATTCAATCATCAATAACTAAGAAAATGAACTTTATGAATATTTCTGTACAGGGCAAATTTGAAAGGAGCTTGCATGATGTCACAGTGTTTCCAATATGTGTTTCACTTATGACAACTTCCAAAATTTCATAACTTTCCAATTTCTAATCAGGTTTTGCTCAACTTTCACTAATTTGTTTCTCTCTTTTTTCTGCTTTTATTAAAACTAATTCAATATCAGGGTGGACTTTCCCTTTAAAGCCTGTCTGCACTAGTTTTGCCAGGGGGATTAGCCCTCCCTGCAAGGTCATTGACAGGTGGTTATCTCATCAAATCAGCTCTCAATTAACATAAGAAAAAGGGGATCATGGGGGACCAACAGGCACCGATTAGGCATTGTGTGCTATATAGAGGGCACAAGTAGCTATAAGTAGTGCAGTGGGGCTTTAAAACTAATTCAATATCAGGTAGGACTTGCCCTTTAAAGTATGATCTTTCTTACCGTGAGTTCTTCTCCTTCCTTCTCTGACTTGGCAATGAAAGGCCACCATCCCTTGGTTCTCTTGAGTTTGAAGATTGACATCTTGTTCATGGCTCGGAATGAATCGATGGAACACTTCTTGGACGTCTTGGCCCCACGCGGGAACCGGTTCAGATCAAGTGTTAATGATCCTGTACACACAATGTATCACAATCAGAATTTGATATTTACATTATGTAGTTGGATAAAATACTGATACACACTGAGCTTAAAATTCACATGACTCGATAGAACATTATTTGGAAGTCACAGTTAGAAAGTTATATTCATAAAATGCAGTTTGACAAAATATTAACAGACATTGCGGTAAGATTTAAAAGAATGACAAAGATAGCTTCAAATGACTCAATGGAACGTTTTTTAAAAGTCTTGGTCCAAAACGGAAAAGGTTCAGATCTAGGATGTGACCCTTCACTCATAGAACAGAATTGTTAGGATTTCATTGTAAGATGGTTGCATGACACAAGCCCCTGATGACAGTTGTCCAGTGGTTCATATATACCTGTAAGAGCTACACTAAATGAAATTTTGACTTTGACCCTGAACCAAACACTTTACCAAACCCTAATCTAACCCTAAGATCTAGCACTTTGTTTATAGGGAGGGGCACTTTTGGTGCATTATAGGACAAGCAATAAAATGCCTCTTGCATCACGTTTCTTTACCCGCTGACTACTGAATTCCTTCATTCCCATAGGCTTTAACACAGGGACCACCTGGTTCCCGTAAACAATGGCTTAAATCTACCAGTGATCGACAGGACAGGAGAGGGTTATTTGATAAATGGTTAAAGGCCGGCTGTACTAGTTCAGCCAGAAGATTAGACCATCAGCGAGGTCACTGACAGGTGGCTATCTCATTAACTCAGCTCTCAATTAACATAAGAAAAAGAGGATCATGAGGGACCAACATGCACCGATGGGGAGTTTTCTCTATAGAGGGAGCAAGTAGCTACAAGTAGTACAGTGGGGCTTTAAGAGAAAGTAAATGTCATACCAAGGAAGTCATCAGCAGAGAAGTGATCTGCATCCCAGACCTGGAGGTTGAGTCTGGGCGGGACCTTGTACTCCGTCTCGTCGATGGAGAAGGCAGACTCTTTCTTCTTGATTACCATCTTCTCCTCGGCGGCCAGGTAGTCAAACTGGAAGATGAAACGCCAGTTGAAGTTACCCTCACCGGTCAAGGAGCGGTAGTGGACGTCCGTGGATTGGGTGTCCGCGTTCGGGCCAAGTAACCATCTGAGAGATGAAAATACACCAACCCATATAATATTAAAATGTTGTCCACTACATTCTCTCATTTCCCTCAAGTTTAAATACTATGACCGCCTGGTTTCAGAAGACCTTGTAATAATAATAATAATAATATACTAGAAATTTAATTCGTCACGAAGACGAATAAGGTGGTCTGTCTAAGTCTTATGATAGAATTGAGAATGGGAGAAGTTATATAGACATGTAAACAATGATGATCATGATGACCATGATGATGATCATGTTAGTAAAGGTGATGATGATGATGATGATAATGATAATGTTATATGATGATAAAAACGATAATGTTAATGATGATGATGAGCACAAGCATGATCCTGACATCTGATTGAAAAAATAAGGAAATATTTAGATAGCAAATAGTCTCAGCTACAACATACTAAAATTTGGGAGAAAACTGTTGAATAACAACCGAGATACTGGTCAAAACACATTGTCATGCAGATTCATGTTTTGAAAAAAGTGACCTCCCATAGACATAACACGCAAATATGACAAATTATGCATTGTCGCCTTTAATCGAATATTTTACTATGATGACGTCATCTAAATGAAAAATAAATGACATAATTCTGGTAGAAAATTAGCTCAGCTACAACATATCAAAATCTGGAATAAAATCGATCACGGATAAGTGAGATAATCTCAATTAAACAAAGACAAAAATGACGTCATCAACAAAATACATTTGTTTGAGTTTAGATGCCAATATGATGACTTTGTTTCACTTTGTACGAGTCAGGGTGGTATGAAATCATATCTCCAACTCATGCTTTCTCCAACCATGATATAAAAATTGGGGGTCGATGGACTATCTGAAGAGCTATTTTGATTTTTAAAATAGCATGTTTTTGATCAAATTTGCATTACATTGCCCATAGCAGCACGCGCAGATTTTGAACTTTGACGCACGCTCACGGCCTTATGAAATATGAAGAGTGACTGAAATTAATGTAAATTGTCAATTACGTTAAGAGGAATTCAAATCATGTAAACATTTTGAATTTGACCTTTTCCGCGCGCTGTGAGCGCGCACACCGCGCGCGGGGACACTTACGGACGGAAAATTTTGAAATGCTTAAAATGACCTGATTCGTACTCTCGTTTAATAGTTTAGTGATTTTGAGCAATTTTAAATTTTGACGCGCACATACGCGCGCGTCATGACCTTTATGTGACCTTTGATGACATGACCTGTTGACCCATGACCTGAAGTATATGTGATATGAATATGAATGAACTTTGAGTACGCATCATGAAGATATGATGGATAACATGATTTCACAAAATGGCGCATGGATGACGTCACGATAACCTAATGACCTTGAAAATGTTCATGTCATGTCTCATGACAATGAACTATAGTTGTGCCAAAATTTATTGAAATTAACTAAACCAAACTTGAGTTATCCGGGGCACAAAAAACGGGAAGAAATAAAAATAAATAATAATAATAATAATAATAATAACTAGAAATTTAATTCGTCACGAAGACGAATAAGGTGGTCTGTCTAAGTCTTATGATAGAATTGAGAATGAGAGAAGTTATATAGACATGTAAACAATGATGATCATGATGACCATGATGATGATCATGGTAGTAAAGGTGATGATGATGATAATGATAATGTTATATGATGATAAAAACGATAATGTTAATGATGATGATGAGCACAAGCATGATCCTGACATCTGATTGAAAAAATAAGGAAATATTTAAATAGCAAATAGTCTCAGCTACAACATACTAAAATTTGGGAGAAAACTGTTGAATAACAACCGAGATACTGGTCAAAACACCTTGTCATGCAGATTCATGTTTTGAAAAAAGTGACCTCCCATAGACATAACACGCAAATATGACAAATTATGCATTGTCGCCTTTAATGGAATATTTAACTATGATGACGTCATCGAAATGAAAAATGAATGGCATATTTTTGATAGAGAATTATCTCAGCTACAACATATTAAATTCTGGGAGAAAATCGATCACCGATAAGTGAGATAATCTCAATTAAACAAAGACAAAAATGACGTCATCAACAAAAAACATTTGTTTGAGTTTAGATGCCAATATGATGACTTTGTTTCACTTTGTACGAGTCAGGGTGGTATGAAATCATATCTACAACTCATGCTTTTTCCAACCATGATATAAAAATTGGGGGTCGATGGACTATCTGAAGACTTATTTCGATTTTTAAAATGGCATGTTTTTGATCAAATTTGCATTATATCGCCCATAGCAGTACGCGCGGATTTTGAACTTTGACGCACGCTCACGGCCTTATTAAATATGAAGAGTGACTGAAATTAATGTAAATTGTCAATTACGTTAAGAGGAATCTAAATCATGTAAACATTTTGAATTTGATCTTTTTTGCGCGCTGTGAGCGCGCACACCGCGCGCGGGGACACTTACGGACGGAAAATTTTGAAATGCTTAAAATGACCTGATTCGTACTCTCGTTTAATAGTTTAGTGATTTTGAGCAATTTTAAATTTTGACGCACACATACGCGCGCGTCATGACCTTTATGTGACCTTTGATGACATGACCTGTTGACCCTTGACCTAAAGTATATGTGATATGAATATGAATGACCTTTGCTGATGCATCATGAAGATATGATGGATAACGTGATTTCACAAAATGGCGCCTGGATGACGTCACGATAACCTAATGACCTTAAAAATGTTCCTGTCACGTCTCATGACAATGACCTATAACTGTGCCCAAATTGAATTAAATTGACTAAATCAAACTTGAGTTATCCTAGGAACAAAAAACGGGAAGAAATAAAAATAAATAATAATAATAATAATAATAAATAAATAAAGAAAATTCTGACGAAATCAATAGGTGGTCTGTTGATAACAGACCACCTAATAAGATTTATAAAGCGCTGGTGTACTCCTACAAGAGGTCAGTATTCATTCATGGATATTGCTAGGTAAACAGAGAGTCAAGTGGAAGAGTTGGGGAAGGTTTGATAAGGGCTTGTATGGTCTCTTTTCATGTTTCTCTTGCCTATTCTACCCATGTACATGTCTTCTCTCTCCTTTTCTCTGCCCGTACCAGTAGCTATGCCACTAGATTGAGGGGATATCCTCGCCTGGATGGCAGAAGCGCCTTAGTTCGAATTTCAGGTCAAAAACGAAACATTGAGCAGAAGAGGGTGTTAGCACTAAATCACCACAAACTTTTATAAAACTGACTTATTTCCCCCCCAAACAAAATTGTTGCCATGTTCCACTATAAAATTTCTAGTATTAGTCTTTTAAGTTTTAAACCAATTTTCTAGACGGAAAGCAGTTTAAATATAAAACAAATTTTTAAACGTGAATATTTTAAAAAGTAGTTTTTCGAGTTGCTCACGCGCTAACGCCCTTCTGCCAGGTGGTATATTGTCTGTTTGGAGCCAGGAGGGCGTTATTTCAAATCACATTACACAGAGAGTGCCGCCCTTCTGGCTCTAAACAGCTGATATAAAAAAGAGAACACAAGTACCACACCATTATACTCATACATGTATATCACTTGATTCATTCAATTGTTTGATATCCTCAATCTACTCACCCCTTGACATAGATGTCACTCATCTTCTCTCCAGTCAGGAGGGAGTCATCTTCAAGAACCACATCATCCGTGTTCCAGATGATCACGCGCAGCTCATAGCGCTTGGGTTTACGAGGTGAGATGTCCACCGGAGCTTGAGGGAGGGGCATGTCCATTGGGAACATATCCACCCACATCTCTACCTTGCCCTGGGTGGGGGTGAAGAGGGAGGGATAGAGGAGAGAGGAGAGGGGAAAATGTTATCATCAATACCACCAAAGGTACCACCACCTCTACAAACACCACCAATATAACCATTAATTAACCATCAGCACCGACAATGGTCACCACCACTATACCATCATAATCATCATCATCATCTCCATTACCATAACTACGAATATCACTGCCATTACCACTACCACCACCACTGGCATCATCATCATCATTATCACCACCATCATCAGTATAATCATCATCATTATCATCACCATCACCACCACAATCATCAATATCATCATCATTATCCCCACCACCACCACAATCACAATTATTACCATGACAAACCTCATCCCCATCAAAACCATCATCATTAACCAGTGTCATCATTACCATTACCACCACAATCAAGGTCAATGTTATCACTGATATCATCATCTGTCCCAACATTGCATAAAAATCTCATGTCTATCTCCATGCCATCATCACTTCAACCAACTTTCCTCTCTCCATCATGATCATTCCTCCCTACTGACCTGTTCAATGCCTGGTTTATCAGGATGATAGAGTGATCTTGTCTCCACATGTTCAGGGACCAGCTTACACCCCACTTCAGCGATTTCATCCCAGTGGAGCAGTGCTTCCAATGAGGTCAGGTCATCAGTAGTCTTACTGTTTCCTGCACAACATTACGTCAAACAAAACAAAATTGGTGTCAAAATAATCATCTATTGGTCAAACCCATCAAAAGCCTTTCTCATAATGAGTTCAGCATAGATGTTGAAAAGGTATGGTGATAGGCTGCAGCCTTGACAGACTCCTTGAAGCAGTTGCCTGAATTTAATTCATTTCATTACCTCATTATTTTACATCAGGCTCCCAATCCATCAAATTGAAATAGTGTTAGGTATGGTTCTCTCGCAGTTTCAAAGCACTTCACTATTTGCTCTATGAGGTAGTATAACGACCACATAAATAATGATGCAACATTTCAATGAGACCAGTTGAGCCAATAAATATATTAAAACATATAGGCTATCTAAATAATGACACAACACTTCAATAAGATCAGTGAAGCTAATACAAATATTTAAAAATCTATGTGCTCTAAACAATGACACAACACTTCAATAGGGCAGCTGAACCAATACAAATATTCACAAATCTATGTTGGACCTTCAAAGGTTTCTTGAGCTGATCCACAGATATGGCGGTCTTTAGGATGGTGGGTAGCTTGTTCAATAACCATGCAGTAACCCATCTACATGTACATGAGTATTTCTCAATTTAAAACATGTCTTCAACACATACCAGACCGGTATGAAGTAAATCTATCCAAGGAGAAGAGACAATTTTTCTACATAGTTAAAGATAAAGACCAGTTATGGTCATGCGATTGCATTGTGAAAGAAATGTTGTGGAATCGATCAGAAAAGGTTGATCATCTAGCATATAAGTATTGGTGTTTACTGTAAGGTTCTGGAATCATCAAAATGATAAGAAAGATGTATATGGGACTATGCACATGTGCGCGACATGTGCGTTTACCTCTCATACACCAATAGATAAAGTAATTTAACAAATATATCAATTAGTAGGCGGTTTCCCAGCAAATTTGTTATCATCATGTATTAGTCAAAACATACTCTTTCACATGATTGGTAACAAGAGCTTCCATTTCATTTTTTAAAATTGGGGGGTTTCCAATACTGGTCTTTACCTTTAACAAAATTTAAGACATGCTTTTTTGACATACCACTTTCATCTTCAATGGACGATTCTCCGTAGAAGATCTTGTCTCCGACCTCTGCTCGACCCGGTGCGAAGCGCAGTTCGACCTTGTGCTCCTTACACAGTCTGGCTAGGATCTGGGCAGGTTTCTGAGGATCACGCCAATTGTTGTATCCACACCTGAATAAGTTAAATACATTGATGATAATAATAGGTCCATTTAAATAGTGCAGCTTCTATATGAATAATAATAATAATAATAGCTAGTTCTTATATAGCGCTTTTCAGGACCGAAGGCCCTCTCAAAGCGCTTTAAAGATATATATATTATTACCCCGGTCATAGGATTCAGGCTTACCCACACACAATGTATGCACATTCTCCACTCCCTGGGAGCATTCCAGCCAGGCGTCTTTTTTACAAGCGCACTCTTGCTAATCTAACCACATTAGCTTTTACATCCTACTGGGTACCCATTTAACACCTGGGTGGAGAGTGGCAAATGTAGATCAATGTCTTGCCAAAGGACATTAGCGCCGCGGTGGGACTTGAACCGCGAACCTTGTGATCCACAGTCCAGATCCACTCTACCGCGCTTAATAAACAGGATTATATTATTACCCTGGCTGTGGCTGAGCCACCATAACAAGGAGCTAAAGCATTCAAAGAATTTCTTACTACCAGGTACCCATTTCTTACTACCAGGTACCCATTTCTTACTACCAGGTACCCATTTCTTACTACCAGGTACCCATTTCTTACTACCAGGTACCCATTTCTTACTACCAGGTACCCATTTCTTCATCCGGGTGGAGAAGGGACATGTAAATTAATGTCTTGCCAAAGAGGCTGGACTTGATCTGCAAACCATGTGATCCACGGTCCAGTGAGGTATCTAGACCACGACACTTCTACACCTCTAATTGATACACAGACTACACTATGAATATGACGGACAAAGAAAGCGGACAAAATATATAGTTCCTCATTCTACCCTTAACAATTACTATGGTAGATAAAGGAACATCCCTTCACTGCTATTATGTAAAAATGTGTAGAACAGGTGAATATGCATGTGACACCTGTTCTACAGATTTTTACATAATAGCAGTGAAGGGATGTTCCTTTATCTACCATAGCAATTGTTGAGGGTAGAATGAGGAACGGTATATTTTGTCTGCTTTCTTTGTCCGTCATATCATAGTGCTAGTACTAACAAACAGTAAGGTTCAGATAATGGAAACACTCACAAATCTTGCAGACAACAACCTGCATCTACAGATGTGAATTGACCATTAAAATGTTAATTGCTTTTCTTCATCTTCAATGTCTGTGAATCCCTACCAGGCCTACCAAGTTATCCAATAAGTTTCACACCCACCTAAAGTTCATTGAAAATGACTACTTATGACTATTTATGGTGCCATCAAGGTACTTCATGGTGATAAAGTGATTGCAAATAAAATATTGTTTGACAAATTGCAGTCATGGTTTACTTTTTTCATCATTGTTAATTTTTGATGAAACGGATGTTCTATGTTTTCAAACTTTACCATTAATCAGCTCATTTTCAATATTATGAAGTGGGAGAAGTTTTTCTAAGTTTAAATATAAAAGCATTAGAATATGGTTGGTTAAAACTTACTATGGAAATACACTGTATAGGGGTTAAAATCTCAAAGATAGATGAATGGGCTCAAAGGACATCCTCTTTAGCTCTGGAATTCTCTAGCATGTTTCATACAGGGTTGTCCCATGCTAGCTGCTGAACTTTTTAAAATGGTTGTTCTTATGATTAGAAACTTAGTTTGTGATACAATGGAAGTGTTTTGCATAAAGACTTACAGATTGAATTCCTTGGAGTAGCCGCATGTTGCTCGATGCTTGCTGTAGTAGCGATTCTCAAAATCAATCATGATTAGAAACTTAGTTTGTGATACAATAGAAGTGTTTTCCTTAAAGACTTACAGATTGAATTCCTTGGAGTAGCCGCATGTTGCTCGATGCTTGCTGTAGTAGCGATTCTCAAGATCAATCATGATTAGAAACTTAGTTTGTGATACAATGGAAGTGTTTTCCTTAAAGACTTACAGTTTGAATTCCTTGGAGTAGCCGCATGTTGCTCGATGCTTGCTGTAGTAGCGATTCTCAAGATCAATCATGATTAGAAACTTAGTTTGTGATACAATGGAAGTGTTTTCCTTAAAGACTTACAGATTGAATTCCTTGGAGTAGCCGCATGTTGCTCGATGCTTGCTGTAGTAGCGGTTCTCAAGATCAATCATGGTCTCACCGATGAGATCGTCCGATCCTATCATATCCCAGTCATAGATCTGAATGGCTAGCTTCGACTCCATGGGAAAGGTAGCCTCAAACTCAAAACACCTAGGGAAAAGAAAAGGACAATTTTGTTTGACAAACATTTTATCCCTCAAGAATTGGACACCAAATGCTATAAACTTTTACAGGTGATACATCAATTCGTTATTTTTCTCTTTTTTTACCATGTAAAATGCATGTCAAATGATTTGTACACATTAAATAATAGCTGGATAAAGTGCATACAGTTGGGGGAAATGCAAACAAAAAATCTTTTCTTTTTACTCAAAATTATATTTTCACACACAAAGAGGCTACATGTACAATCTGTATTCATCAGTTTGACTGATTACCGGTAAAAACAAATTGCTTAATTGAATTCAATAACTTTCTACTTACTTGCCGAAGGTTGGATTGAGGTTCTTGGAGACATAGTTCTCTTTGTCATTGGCCTTGTGTTTGCCCAGGTGTATCTGGACATATGGATCGGCCTGCAGGCAAAGACAAGATGATAACATGGTTTACATATGACAGAAATGGAAGTGCATATCTTAACGAAAGGTAGTTTAAAAATGTTACTTATCTGTCAAGTTCTTATAACACTCCTTTTTTTTCTTCTTCATCAACCCTCCTCCCTCTCTCTCTCTCTCCCTCTCTCTCCCTCTCTCTTACCCTCTATCTCCACTTCCTGTTAATCTACCTATAAATCTACATTTCTTTCAATTTTGTATTACTGTAACTTTTGCCACTATTTAATACCCCTAATATATACATAAGGTATAAGTTTTATGTTCACTACTAACTTTCAGCGCTGACTTTTGTAATGTGTAGACACCCTGTAATCAATATCTTCATGTACCTGATAATTTATTGTTTGTTAATGTATCCTGATGTTCAACAGAACAATTTCCTTCCTGAAATACAATGATAAATTGTCTTAAATCCTGCTATACCTTTCCGTTGACGTCAGTAGGATGAAGGTCGATGGCCTTGATAATGTAGACCCTGACTAGGACACCCATGGGGTCGTTCTTGGGAAGCTTCTGAAAGTATCCCAGCTTGGGATCCAAGCTACCAAACATCTTGGTAGGGTCTTTTTCTATCTCTGGGGGTAGGGGCCACTTGTACAAGGCTATGGCTCCCTGCAAATAGAACATAGTAATAATTTACATTTAATATTTACACCATGTTATTCTGAAGATTCATGTCATTTGCTAATGTTTAGTGCCACATTGCAGCATCGGCTAATCAATTAGTGGTTGTTCAATCTTGTTTGTACAGCTACGATCAGCCATTGTTTTCTGCAGTGACTAATAATTGCTGGTTCTTTGATTCGTTTTAACTAAAGAGCTTTAAAGTTTTCTGAGGCTGGCATCTTGTCTCCTTTAACCTTAATTGCCTGGTGGCAGCAGTGGTATATGAACTCGAAATTGTAAAAGTTACAATTATGACATTGACAATGAAGAGTTGAAATGGCTGTTGCACCATCTTGTGTTCAACGATACTCCTAGATTTGATCATCTGCTAGGAGCAAGAAGGGCCATAAGCAATATACTTAACCCTTATGCAACAATCAGTCCACATTTTTAGTTTGGTTCAATATTTTTTTTGTTCAAAGCCCCTAAGAAAAATGGCAAATTTGTCAAAAAGGGAAAGAAAATCTGCACACATTGCATCCATTTTCATTGCATGACTTTATCATGTTTGATGCCTGGAATTTAAAATAACCAGGAAAATAAGCTTTTAAATCAATAAATTGGCAACATGTTGAGAGTTTCAAAAATCTTTATTTTTTAAATCAAAATTTGCAATTTTTAAAACTTTTCAACAATATTGTCACCCAAGAATATTTTGTCCAGAGACATTACTCTTTATTTTAACAGTGTAGCAATAAAAGACTAGATGGAACTTCGACTGCGCGCAGTCAAAAATGATGCCTCCGTCATAGAGCAATTTCACAAACCAAAACAGAAGCAATTTTTCAAATTTAAGTTTAATTGTAATCCATTAACAGGTTCTCGGAATATCGTGATTACAAGCTATTTTTCATATACATGTATGACCCTTTTATCTTTGATCTCATGACCCTAAAATATAATCAGTTCATTGGCTTTGCAAGATACATATATGTCTTGAGTGTGAAGGAAATTTGTGCATCGGTTCAAATAATAATGCAATCACAAGCTATTTTTGCATATATAAAAAGCCCCATGACCTCTGACCTTTGATCTCAAGACCCCCAAATAATCAGTGGCTTTGAAGAAATGATATGGGGGGGGGGGGATGTTTCAAAAAGATCCTAAGTCAAACTTACCTCTAAGTTGGACTTAGAAACTATGGAGAGCCATTTGTAGCCTTAACCCTTACTGTACTGGGGGGGGGGGGCCTGGGAGGCACCCCCTTGACATTTACAGAGATTGCACTGCAATCGCTTAGAATATTGAATTGTCGTTACATGACTTTTTCCCCTCAAGTCTTACGCACATTCTGATACCATTTTCGTTAAAATTGGATATACCTGTAAGGTGTTACGTAACAATTAGTATGCGTATGTCATCAAAAAGTGCTATAATTGCATATATTCATGTACATGTACAAGCAGAAATGTGAATACAGGTTTAGATGTATTGAATTGATATCAAATTGCTTTTATATGTTTCTCAAAGTAACTTGATGTATTCCAGAACAGATAATACATTAGAAATATAATAATAGATATAATAAGAAATAAAAAAAACAATAACATACATAAGAAAATAAATATTTGAAATCGCATCAAATTTGCATAAGTTATCATTATTAATTACATCAAAATAACTATTTTGTGTTAGAAAAGAAGTTTCATATGAATAATGAGTTTCAACATTCAAAAAGTGGAGTCTGACAATTTTTGTAATGATTCTAGAACTAGAATCATTAAAAAAATTGTAAAACTGTGTATTTCCAGATTTGATATTCATGAATGCGTATTCATAATTTATGCAAATTAGCCTATGCATTTTCAAATATAAAAATAATGAAACCTCATGAATTTGAGATGAAGGAAACATTTATTCAATACATTTTCAAGATTCTTCACAAGTCTACAGACAAATATGTTTTCTGTAAAATGCAATAGCATTTTTCAGAATTAATTAGGCTGTAACAACAAAAATTTGCATATTAGTTAAAAACTAATTATACCATCTTGTTCCTTACGTAAATATCTACAAACATGCACATTTTCGTGTTCATCGGACATTTGACAGCCAAGATCATAGGGGGGGGGGGGGGGCCTCCCAGGCCCCCCACCCCCAGTCAGTGAGGTGCTCAAAATAGCCCAGTACAGTAACATATATTCAAAATAAAAAATTCAAGTATTTTAGACTTTTTAAAATTCCAAATCAAGAACATGAAATCTCCTTGATAATAGAAAATATGCATGATATGAATCAACATTTTATGCCTTTTAAAATAACTTTTACAAAATATTTTCATAGATGCTAATGGCCTTACATAATTGATAAGTCCAACTTAGAGAAACACCCCCTTGGTCTTAGATAGATAGATAGCTAGATAAATGGTTTTTATTGATTCATTTCCATGTATCGCAGTTACAAGTAACTGAATTGTACATGAGTAAATTGCTGGAAAAAAAGCAAGTATACATTTCAAGATGTCACACTACAATCTACATAATTATGAAGAGTGTGTATATACTATATACCATTAATCTTATATACTATATACCATTAATCTTATACAATATTTCAATTAAAAAATTTGAGTTAAAAAAGAAAGAGAGATGGGAAAGCAGGAGAGAGAAAGAAAGAGAGAGAAAGAGAGAGAAAGAGAGAAAGAGAGAGAGAAAGAGAGAGAGAGAGAGAGAGGGGGTGAAAGGGGACAGATGGACAGAGAGGGAGAACTATTATGTACATGCTGATAAAATACAAAGATACATTGCAAGACAAATATGAATATTATAAGGCGAACATTAGAAATATTAAAATATACCTTACCTTGAACTTTCCGACCACCCTGCTGTCGCTGTCCTCCTCTCCGGTGTTCTTTCCTCGTAGAAGCTCAAAGGTGTGAAGCCACTCCTTGAAGCCATTGAAGTCCGGAACATTCTCTAGCTCAGTTGAGTAGAACTGATGCCGAATAGAAGGAGATGGATAATAAATAATAGTAATAGCAGGTTCTTGTACAGCGTTCATGTCTGTCAGATTTGGCACTCCTGGCGCTCCCGATTATTACCCTGATGAACGTTAACCTCTTGTTTGTTTAACAAGTGATCAACATTGAGTTAATTGAATATCAAAGTTAGCTGACAGAGGGGTTTTATTTTTTGCATTTCTGAAATATAACCTTCATACAAAAGTTGTTTTAAAATCTGTTTTAACAGATGTATAAAAACTTCCATATGAATGGGATAAAAAAAAGGACAATTTCTTGAATGATAGCATTATCCTTTTGGTCTTATCCTTATAAAGTTTTAATTAGCTAATAAATATGTACGGTATTGCAGTATCATGCAAAGAAAACTACTTTTTAAAATTCACCCAGCGTCCAGGCACAAATGGCCAGCAAATGTACAGTTAATAAAACTTTCTTTGACTATATCTACAAAAACACTTATCATACCGTGTAAGGTGATAGATTGAATTTACAACTTCTCTATATCAAGCATTTCTTTACCCTTTCACACAAAAGCAAAACAAAAGAGATAAAGATGAAGAACATCTACAAAATTTGTGTTTGCACCTTTGTGCAGGCACACAAAAGATATATTTGGATGCCCCTGTGGATGTATTATAAACACCATAAAATTTAGCCCCTAAAAAACTTCTGCTTTTGAGAAAATTGAATAATCAAAATTTACTGGTGCTCCCGGTAATTTCAAATATTTCGAATAGCGTCTGAGGCCATTCCATGGTAGCTGCGACCATGAAAATCTCAGAATATGCAGTTCTGATATATAATTTCCAAACGGGAATAGCAAATCGGTCGATTGTAGTCAAGAAACATTGTTTCAAAGGTAAAGTAATATCAGTCTTGAGAGGGAGCTATACAACATAAAGAGTTTATTATTTACGATTTCATCACTTTAGACTCGATTTCAACCACGACAACGATCACTGGATATTGTAGGATCGCATATGCTTCCAATATGTTCATTTGAACCAAATTCATGAACCCATAGCAAAACTTGGTATTACCTTAAACTATGAAAGCTTCACACAAGATGAATGCTTGTGTCCTTACCTGTATGAGACAGACATCTATATCCTCCTGTTTTAATCCAAGTGAAGAAAAAAAAGAAAATAAATGTTAATTTCAGATGATATATACTGTAACCCCCCTCCCGCATGACAGTTACACTCAAATGTTATCATATAGAAGCAGTAAGCAATAAGAGAATGTAGAATTACGCAACTTATATATTCTGCTTTAAAAACAGGTAATTTTGCGCTAGACTTTTATCAGCTAATTAAGAGAATACACTACAGTTAAGATGATACACTACACTTTCCTAACTTCTCCAATTTAATATACAGGTAAGCAATACAGATACATGAAGTTGGATTGTAATGATCTATATGGTTCGTACTGTCCGAGGCCAAATTAAGAAAGAAGACAAATTTCCCTTTAATTGATTGAGTTTTGGTTATTATCCTTGCCCAACAACACAGAGTTGTCATCACAATAGGTATTTTTAAATGTCAAAAAGGGGGATTAAATTTACTTTCTAAAAAAACTATAGGTAGTAAACCTGATTTTGGACAAACGCAAACATAAAGGAGCTCAAATAATTTATATTCTTCCTATTCAAATAGTATGAGATGAATGGATGAAGTTGCACAACTACACTGTTCCCCATGAAGCTGGAATCATTTCTCTTTACCTCTTTTCATGAAGGGATTGTAACCATATGGTTTATTGTTGATAGACAAATCTTCTTGCAACCTTTATTTTTGTCCAAAATATTTCAACTCTATGTACTTTAAGTACATTAAGTTGAAGTAATGTTTAAAATAATACTTTAAACATGCATACACAAGTTATATGAATTGTTGAGTATATGCTGATTTTTTTTAATTTTTAATTTTTTTTTTTTTTTTTTGGGGGGGGGGGGAGTGAAGGGTTTATTACACACAAAATGCCTGCATTATAATAAGATTGTATTAGGTCAATTTATGAGTATGAATGAGCTGGTGGTTATATTTTTATATTTTTGAATGCCCCCCCCCCCAACCAGTTCCAAGTATAGGCAAATAAAAAAAATAAAAAGATTCATGCATATACACAAATGTACACTGTCTGGTAACAAAATAGTGTTAGTCAGTTGCATGCTTATTAATCTGTCATGCATATACACAAATGTATACATTCATACTCTCAAATATTAAAAGGCAAATAGTTGTATAAGTCACATTTTCCTTAAGAGCAATGAAATTTAAAACCCAGTCGCACAGTCCCAGATCACCCTACATATATCACAGTTGAGGGATATACGCTAGTACCACGCACTGTCTGTATACATCTGCCCTTTCATCCATTTTCATCCATTTACATCTCTGCCGGGCCTCTCTGGCGTTCCGGAAAACTCCAAGACAGTTTTGAACTGTTCGAAACTTCTGTGGTGGGTGGTGCTACAGTTTTGCATTGATGAACAACTCCCTGGACACTGTACTAGCCCAATTTACCTATTCCCAAATTTCCCTGAGCGCATACGTGGTGTTTTACAGAGGTTGGAAATGGAAGGGTAGTAATTCAGAACTGTCAACCCTCCCACATTTGGAGGGAGTCTCATGCCACCACGCTCATTTTCTTCCCGCCGGCCCACCAGCTCGTAGCGGGAGTCTCATGCCACCACGTTCATTCTCCCGCCGGCCCACCAGCTTGTAGCGGGAGTCTCATGCCACCACGTTCATTCTCCCGCCGGCCCACCAGCTCGTAGCGGGAGTCTCATGCCACCACGTTCATTCTCCCGCCGGCCCACCAGCTTGTAGCGGGAGACTCCTGCCACCACGTTCATTCTCCCGCCGGCCCACCAGCTTGTAGCGGGAGTCTCATGCCACCACGCTCATTCTCTCGCCGGCCCACCAGCTTGTAGCGGGAGTCTCATGCCACCACGCTCATTCTCCCGCCGGCCCACCAGCTCGTAGCGGGAGTCTCATGCCACCACGCTCATTCTCCCGCCGGCCCACCAGCTCGTAGCGGGAGACTCATGCCACCACGTTCATTCTCCCGCCGGCCCACCAGCTCGTAGCGGGAGTTTCATGCCACCACGCTCATTCTCCCGCCGGCCCACCAGCTCGTAGCGGGAGTTTCATGCCACCACGCTCATTGTCCCGCCGGCCCACCAGCTCGTAGCGGGAGACTCCTGCCACAATGCCCTTCCTCCCGCTCTCCCGCAATCTCCCGGTTTATGAAAAAATCTCCCCCTTTTTTTTTAAACCCCCCCCCCCCCAGGGGGGTTGAGCAAAATAAAAAAATTGCATACGATCTTCCTCAAAGCAGTTCCCCAAAGTTGACAGCCCTTAGTATTACAGTTCCTTGTTACTCAACCTTTATAAGACCCTAGCATCATCCATACCGGTTCTGTGGAATTAATTATGCCCAAGAGTGCGAGGGAAACATACGGATCTTGCAAGGGCAGTACTGGGGCTATATGCTGGTTGCGCTATAATATAGACTATACCAAGGATAAATCTCAAATTCCCACCATGGATTCTAGTTAAATTATGTTTCCCCCTCTCAAAAAAAGGTAAAGACTTGAGTCTTGAACTATCAAGACTTGCTCTCTCTCTCTCTCTTTTCCTCTCTTAGAATGGTAAGAGCCAGACATAGGAGGCGCGATAGCTCATTCAGTAGAGCAGTGGTCTTGTTATCCGGTGACCCGGGTTCGAAACCAAGTCGATGCGCTAGTGCCCTTTGGTAAGGCATTAATCCTCATTACCAGGTCCCTCAGAGAGGACCTTAAGCCGTCGGTCTTCTGGTTACTTACTAACAAGCATTTATTGCTTTCTTAGCTGTCGGGTAAAATAACCACCACTATCACATCACATCACAAAGAGGTGTCAGTCTACACATATCTATTTTGATGAGTATGTAGGTTAAACCAATTTAAGCCTCACAATTCTAATACTGCTGCCAAATCCTCTTCGCATTGCATCTGCGATCAATCATGAATTCTGCAGTTCAACCCTATGTATCCAAGGATATGCAAACTGCATGTATTTACCAGTAGCCCAGGCTTAGCATGATGCCATCAATATGAGATAGTGATACCTGAAAAGTGCCTCAACTTACCATAAAAATTACAGTAAATTGGATGAAGCCAGCATACCGTATACAGGTTTCAAAGCCCTTATGATTAAGCCTGCATGATGTCATATATTAGGCATCTAGCATTTTCACCAAAGCTGATGACATGAATTCTTCTTATCTGAAGATACATATCAGATCATGATATACCATGAAATAAAACTCCTGTTTATACAAACAATCGAAACCAAAAGACCGGTATAATAATATTTCTTTCAAGCGCTTACAGACATCACAGATGAATAGTATTAAGAGCTGTATCACCTTAGAATTATATTATTGTTGCTCTGTTTAAAAGAAAAATGTGACTAACATAAAAATCTTAATGTCTTCAACAAGACAATAGCATGATATGGGCCCCAATGTATAAAACTTACATTTGATGGTAACTTTGCCATCAATATCACTACCATGGCAACATCACTTAACAACCAATCAAATCAAGGTGACCCTTAATGGCAAAGTTACCATCAATTATAAGTGTTATGCAATGGGGCCCCAGAAACCAACATATGTATCCATTTCAACTCTTTACTTGCCATGTATCACAAGACTGGGCTGCCACACTATTTAGTGTATATATGTGTGACAAAAGTCAACCGTGGCACTCCAATGTTTTTGAAATGGGTCGACCAAAGCAAGCACCTTCTTTACCTTGTTACATTTACTTTCACAATAAGTTCATGCATGTATAAAGCAATGGATAAAGAACTTGGCAAATGTATGGGCACAAACCAACAGCAATATGACCTTATGAAATATACAGTTTGAACACATGTAAACACTGAAAAGATAAAGACAGCACACATTAAAAAGAAGCATTCGTGTTATTATGCATTCATGGGTTATAGCAAAGATGATGAGCGGTGGAAGAATTGTATCATGTGTAGGAACAAACCCAATATGATCCAGGATCGCCTCCCTGAAAAGAAACCATTCAAGCGAGATAGTAACTGCAAATTGCGTTAACAACCAGGCGCGCCGGAAGCAGTTTGGGATTGGGGGGGCAAACATTCCAGGGGGGTCACCTTCAAGTGGCAGTGACGTAACAAGCAAAAACGTTTGGAAGGGGGGGGGGGGGGGCCAAAAGAAAAATCTGCATCACCACCACTCTTATACTTTACATGCAGGCCCCCTGGAACGTTTTTCAAAGTGGATTATTAACGATCAGGTAGAGCGTAAATTGGCGTAGGGTCCAGGGCCTGAGCCCCCAGAAGCTCAGAGGTTTTAGGCATTACAATTATGGTCGATAAGCATATTTAGATACATTATTTGTGACACTGGCAGGACACTAATTGGCAGAGAGGCCAGGGAGCAGAGCCCCCGGAAGCTCGGGGGTTTTAGGTATTTAATAATGGTCAGATGAGCATACAGGGGACTGCCTTAGGGCACTTGATGGGTTCCGGGGGCAGAGCCCCCGTAAGCTCTGGGGTTTTACACATTTAATTACGGTCAGATGAGCATCCAGGGCCCCGCCTTAGGGCCCTTAAAGTTGATACTCTAAGACAATCCCAAATACTGAGATAATTACATAAATAGAAAGCTTTTAACCCCCATAATAACACCAAATGGTGTCCACCCGACAAAACAAGTTTAGAATAATGAATTTATTCGAGTAAACTCTACCAAAATATCTAAGTCTGAAACCCGGAAGTGCACGTAGAGTCGGGCCTCTATCCGTGACGTCACGAACGGGAGTCATGGGCTCAATGAGAGTGAATGGCAGTGATATCCCTACGTAAATGCTATCCTGTCAGAGCTTAGATTTGTTGTTGTTAAGGAGTATATTTGATGGATTTTCTGTTTTCATTTGAATGAAGAATAACGAAGCAACATTTTCCAGTCGCTGATTTCTTTTTATATCCTCATATTCACCTATTTGGTAGAGATTTAAGACGAGTTTACTGCTTAGGAATTAAAGTTAAATCGTGCACTTATGAATAGGCGGATGCATTATATTGTCATCAGATGAACATAAGCAGTTTTGTAAAACGAATAGGTCTAGAACTATGATAGTACTTATCATAGATGTGTGTGACTGCCTCAAAAAAGGATACAGTACCAGTTAAACATTTTATGTTGTAAAATATCAAACTTGAACGAGATCATGCAAGCGCGCTTCCTCTATAATATTTTGGCGAGTGATGCGGCTCTTGCATGAACGTTCGTGGAGTGAGCAGAATTGGGAGGTAAGACCAAGCCGCTGCTCTAGGCGCTGCTTGCTTGTGATGGAACGTACGTGCGCTAGTTATATGTTTATCGGCAATTGCAAGAGAATGAAAGCGACGTTGCCAGCTAAGAAAAACAACTAACAAAGACTTGCTCCTGACTACCGGTGTCAGAATTGGTAGATGAAGGATGTTCAGGGCCAAGGAAGGCGAAATAAGACATGGGAAAAAGAAAGAAGAAACCATCGGGAGATCGCTGTAGTGTATGGTAATGAACTGTGCATGGGTAGACAGCTACTGTTCACTCCGTGCCTGGGCCGATTTCAACACCAAAACAAAAATTGCATGGTGAAAATATCGACTAATAGCACATCGTTGGCATGTATATGTCATAATTTTTAAAAGGGGAATTGATATTAATACTATGAAGTACTAGGGGAAGGTAAAGAATTGTACATAGAATTCTGATTTATTAGACTTTTCAGCCTTTGAAACAAAAATATGCAGAAAATCGTATCACTCTGCACATGTTTGCTATGGAACATCCGGGTACGTGAATATACTCTCTCCCGGACGTGAGGTCATAAATAGTAGACCAGCGTCGTGACTGATTTTCTATGCAAAGAGAGGCGAATATTTTAGACATTTCAATTGAGGATTTCGAGTAGACAGAATTTTTTTGTGATATACTAAGTAATTGAAAAACTTAAAAATAACATATACTTGCCGTAGGTAACAAATTAAGGGACATTTATTTGCTTAGAGTATCAACTTTAATTGGTGGGGTCCAGGGGGCAGAGCCCCCAGAAGCTCAGGGGTTTTAGGCATTTAATTACGGTCAAATGAGCATACAGGGGACCGCCTTAGGGCCCTTGGTGGGGTCCGGGACGGAGCCCCCGTAAGCTCTGGGGTTTTAGGTATTTAATAACGGTCAGATGAGCATACAGGGGACCGCCTTAGGGCCCTTGGTGGGGTCCGGGGGCTGAGCCCCCGTAAGCTTTGGGGTTTTAGGTATTTAATAACGGTCAGATGAGCATACAGGGGACCGCCTTAGGGCCCTTGGTGGGGTGCGGGGGCAGAGCCCCCGTAAGCTCTGGGGTTTTCAGCATTTAATTACGGTCAGATGAGCATATTTTGATACCTCATTTGTGACTTTGGCAGGTCACCTATTTTTTTCTCTCTCTCTTTCTTTCTTTGTCTCTGTAACAAACTTTTTTCAAAAAGTGAGGGGGGCTCGAGCCCCCGAGCCCGGCCGCTCTGCAGACCCTGACATAAAGGCTTCTAAATAAGTATATTTTTCGCCCGACTGGAAATTTGGGAATTTCAAATTTTCCAACAAACGCATAAAAAGGTATGACTTACAAAAAAAAATGAGAAAAAATACCGGAAAATCATGTCATTTCAATCAACATTTGTAAATCACTGGTATTGAATAAAAATTAACCCCCCCCCCCACCCATCAGTACGCCAGCGTTCAGGGGCTCATGAGCTTCTCACCCCTATAACAAAACACAGACACGCTTTCCCATTCTCTCACAATATGTCCACGATATGCGCGTATCGCTATTATTAAAATTTCCATTGATAAATATAGGTAGCATGCGCAATGTTTAGGAAATTTAATTCATGTCAACTTTCCTTTTCTTTGAATGGAATTTTATACGTCATTTAAGTCAGGTTTTTATTATTGTTATGTTCTTTTGGGTTAAAAATACAAACCATCTTAACTCCTTTACTGCTTTTTTTTTTTTTTTTTGAGGGGGGGGGGGGGCGTTTTTGGGGGGCAAAAATGCGTTTTGCCCCCCCCCCACTTTTTTGACTGGGGAGGGGGGGGGGGGGGGGGGGCAACTGCCCCCCCTGCCCCCCACTTCCGGCGCCTATGTTAACAAATACTGTAAGACCAGAAACTTTCGCGACATGAACATTTCAAGAATAATCGAGTTCGTAATTAGGATTTACGCATGGGCAGATAAAGGTCATTTGGACCCAAATTGTAAAACCATTGAGACAAGTACTTGTACCGTGCTCATGAAAGTTATGTAATTAGTATTCGTTTATGTACCGACAGTACATTTATCTGATACACAGGTGGAAGTATTCTTCTCAAGAGGCAAACAAAAGATATTCATGAAGCACCTCCACACTTTGGCAGTGATTATTCTAAAATGCACAGGTGGGCAGTATCCATCGTGTCTAAGATCTGTGGATATTTTGGGGTCATGCGGTCCAGAGCTATTTACGAACTCGCTTATTGCTGAAGATGGATATGTTTTTATACAACAACATACTTTTGTGAATTGCAAAATGAAGTGTTGTTTTAATTGTCGATGACTGTTCTCCATCATCCAGCTACGAAAAAATGGAGTATTCCAAATACTCCATGTGAATACATAACCACCTGGCCCTGCGCCGTTGGATGTGCACAAACATTACTGCAGAAGGTCCTTAAATGACCTTAATGCATTCACACGACCCTCTTGCAGGCACACATCTGAACTAATCTCCTTGTGCATGGACCTAAAAAACAACAGCGTGTATATATGCAAGAAATCTGAACACACCCACTCCGTAACACAGCAAAGAAAACAAGACAAAAACAAACCACTGCAGGTCATGCAACAGCATAACCATTACAATTCAAATTACCTCTTCCTAGGAACAGCAATAAAAATGATCAAATACAATTAAGAATAATATTAACACAAGTCATGTAAATGTTGCAAGAAAATGAATTCATTGTAGCAAAGTCAACATATTAAAGGAAATCTAAACCCAAAGAATAAGGTATTCTGAAAAATGAGATGTATTCCTGCCCTTTGATGTACAATTATAGTAAAAAGGATAATAGCAGGTGAATGAAATGCTTCATCACCACACACGTCTGGGAAGGAAGCATCCATAAATTTGAATACATTTACTTGATAAACGACGTCGTATAGTACGTCACATTATCAAGAAAATGGCGATGCCCATGTCGTGCTGAGAAACTGTACTTTATTTTTGCTTTATACCTCTCTCATACACTTTGGTGGGGATCTTGTAGATTTATGGGCAATAATATAATAAATCTCTCAGAATAAGTAAAGTTATTACTTGGGGTTCGGTTTCCTTTAATGATTTCTGCTATAAATGTATTATATTTAAAAAAATACATGTATTGGCTTGCTGTGAATATGATGAAGTCTGCTGAGATGTAGGCATTAATACCAGGCCAACAAAAACAAGATCGGTATTGTCAGTTGGGCTATGACCAGAGGAGGTATACAGCTGTATAAAGTGAGTGCAATATGACTAACATGCAGTTCTTAAAATGACTAAAAATTGTACTCTGAATTGTGTGTGTGTATGGTCTAAACTACTCAGCATTTCTAGGAGAGGGCAAGTTTTGTTATGGCTCATGTTTTGTGCAATATTTACAAGTGCTTTCATTTCTAATGTTCTTTACTACTGCCATTTCAAAATGTACTACTTCTAAATGTACCACATGTGTGTTAACGATATTTTGCAAAATGAAAATGCTTTTCATGTGCTCATAAATGAATTATCATTGCATGCGCAGGCCCAAAACTTTGAAATAACTTACTGATGGAAATTAGGAAATCACCATAGTTAATTGCTTTAAATCAAAACTAAAAGGACATCTTTTCAGCTAACTTAATATTGTAGACTTTAAGCCAGAGCTGCCAGCCTTGTGCGACCAAAAAAAGGAACCATTATGGCAAAAAAAAAAGGAATTTCAAGCAAAAAGTAGGAATTCATTAAAATGAAACTTACAACCACGCGCGACACACTTCCAATGCAGAAATGTCCATTCCTCATGCAGTTTTTTTTCTCCATATTAGGACCTATAGTTTATTTACAAGTAGGTGTTTTGTTGTTGTTATTTTGGAATTATCAGCATTTCATTCTTTTTGAGAATATTTTTCTCTTCGAGTATGTTTTAACCTTAGTTTTCTATTGACTTTGTGATCAAATTAACATTTTAGGGCAGTCGTTGGATGTGCGGTATGTAAAGGATTTTTTTTTTTAAAGGTAAAGACCAGTTATGGTCATGCGATTGCATTGTGAAAGAAACGTTGTGGTATCGATCAGAAAAGGTTGATCATCTAGCATATAAGTATTGGTGTGTACTGCAAGGTTCTGGAATCATCAAAATGATAAGAAATTTTGCCCAGTCTTCGTAAAGTTACAAGCACTGTACACAGAAAGATGTATATGGGACTATACGCACACGTGCGCGACACATGCGTTAATCTCTCACAAACCATGTAGATAAACTAATAACCAAATATATCAATTAGTAGGCGGTTTCCCGGCAAAATTGTTATCATCATGTATTAGTCAAAACATATTATTTCACATGATTGGTAATAAGAGATTCCATTTCATTATTTGAAATTGGGGCGTTTCCAATACTGGTCTTTACCTTTAAAGAATTTTGTGAAAAAAAAACATAATTGGATGAAAAAAACTGAATAATTCTGGGGAAAAACGGAATGGTTGGCAGTTCTGTTAAGCATATCGTGAGCTCTTGCAGTACAGTAGAATATATTTGCATAGTGTCTGTGCTTTATAAATGTATATTATCATTGAATGAGAGCAGGAAGGGTGTTAACAATTCTAGCTCTACTGTTTACAATGTTTTCTCAATAAACGGACTAGAAACTACATACTTTTTGGGGTAGGAACAATACTAATTAGTTAAAATTAGATATTTTCATCACAATTTAATCGCTTGACCATTGGCCAACTTTCTTTTTCATCTGCTCACCTCCACGTTCATATCCAACATACTGTCCTCGTCTCCATCGCCTTTCTTCATGAGCTTCTTGGCAGCAGCCAGCCCTCCTCCCATCCTCTTGAGGGCCCCGCCCTTCTTCTTACCCTCCTCCTTCACCTCCTTCTTCTCAGTGGTATCTATGACGATAAGGTCTGGCAAGAAATAAGTTGCAAATTCAAAATGAAAGGAATGTTATAGTAGTACTGCAAGTTATGTTGATGATGATGATGATTCACAGCATTTTATATCCCACCTTATTTCAGACATCAAAGGTCGGTAACCAGACGTAAATAATCATATCTGATTGATACACGTCTGTAAAAACCCAATTACACACACAAACAAATATGGACTTCCAATAAAAACTACATTTCTTGAATCGTTTTGGGTGGTAGTCTTTGTATCTAGGTTTAATTTGCTGTTTTGACATACCTTCATTCTCAGGTTGCTCTAGGTCTAGGTCTTGATTTCCATCAGCTTGATCTGTCTGCTCCTGTAAGACAATCAGAAGAACAAACATTACAATAAGAAACGAAAAGAAAAGTAATTAATGAACCCTTTCTATACCAAAAGGTTTGTTACATAATTGTGTAATTGTCCTAAAAGACATTCAAGTGTATAATACCAACAGTTAATGAGTTGTTTAATTAGTACAGTGGGCATAAAATAAAAAAATATTTTTTACAATTGTATGGAGTTCTTTTGTGTTTTGGGAAGAAAATAAGCCTTTATATTATTGTAAGTGAAAAAATGATAAAAATATGGCACTTAGGACTCTTACAATTAGGAACCAAATAACTTCCTTGCAGAACATCGGTCTGTTTATACAGTAGGCTTGCGGGTGCACCATGAGAGAGAGAGGGAGGATTGGACTCTCTGTAATCTTTCTTGAGGGCTTGTAGTCCTGAAAAGGACTGTTGGTTATCTTTCTTAGCTTATAGTTCTAAGGAGAACTATAGCGGAGTGGCTCGACGTTTCGGACAGGTTGACTATTCGTCGTCAGGAGTGGAGAATAGCTGGCGTGCGTGAGCTTACCGGGGTGCAGATGTCGTGCACCCGCAAGCCTACTGTATATCTACATCACCATGCTAGCCGACACTTACATGCAGCATTGGTCTGTTTGTCTTTGCTTTTTATTTTGAAGAATCATAAATAATAGAAAACTTGGCAAGACATCTAGGAGTTGCTGCATTATTCTATAGGATTTTAGTGCAGCTTGTATTAATGGGCAGTATTAAATATTACAAAAAATATTATAACAGGCAGACAGAATAAACACCAAACAAGTATAAACAATATTTAGTATATTTACATTAGATATTAAAGACAGTATATATATTCTAACAATTCAAAATTCTGTTGTCAATGTTTCATCAAAATTAGTACAAAATTGAAATGTGTTAATGGATTTTACAATTATGGATGAGATTAAGAAAAAATATGCTAAAGTCATAGTTTAAAATGTGTATTGCTAATTTTTGGGAAGTGTTTTGACTTTGAATCCAAGAAAAATCAATTGCATTAATGATGCAACAACTGAAAAATTAGTTGCATTTATTTGTTGATGCAATCTAGAGACAAAAATTCCACCTTTGTTCAGGTTACATTACACACGATAACCTTCTCAGGTTATCTGTGTCTCAGCTTCATTTTACTCTGTTGCTCTCTTTTCTTCTTCCCTTCATAGGAAAGATACTTAAAATGCAAAATTTACTATTAAATGTTATGGCAATTAATTGATTTTTTTTTTAAATATTGCAAAATTAAACAGCACAATGCCGAAAGAGTGTGAGTTATCAAACAAGTTTTAAATCATATGCTTTATGTTAAATATTTAGGTTGTGGTATAAGAAAACAACTTTTCTTTCTTCCAAAATTTATTCTACAATATTTGGCAATCAACTTTGGAGTCTCTCTCTTTCTCTCTCTCGTTCTCTCCAATTAAAATGTTATATTTTAAGCCATGGCCAATTTTTTTTTTTCAATCCAGCATACATTGTTCATACAGACATTAAACAACTGATTGTAATGTCGCATATCACATCAAAGAGACATCCAACATCCATCAGTGATTGTATGAAATATTTCAAGTTCACAACATTCAATTTCAAGTTAAAATAAAAATCACTTCAACCAAAAGGGAACACATGTGAAGAAAATATATTCTCACCTCTTCTACATCATTCTGTTTCCAGATAATACAATTATGATACAATATTAGAACAGGAAAATGAATAACAAAGAGTGGATTAAAGTGAAGGGCAGGTCAAGGGCATTTGATGAGTGTCACATGCATTTAGTATTATGGTAATATAATAGAAAAGTTATATACATGTATAATAAAAAGTATCATGTTTCTCCATAATTGTACTGATTTAAGGTAAAAAAAAGCTTGCAATACATTAAAAAAAAATTGTTTCTATTGCTGATTAACTTTGTATAATTCCAGTGTATTTTTAGAGACGTTTTCCATTTTGTGTGTGTTCTCTGTTTTCTATAGTGTATATAATCTGTATCTTATGTGTTTTTTTATGGATTCGAATTGAAATAAAAATTGAAACTTGAAACTATGTTGCATCATGCCTATTATATTTATGCTTCTTGAAGTTTGTCAGATACACTATATGTGCACAGTTTAGAAAAAAAAGAAGAAAACATGTTTAACCAGTGCATTCAAATGATATCACATTTGGTAAGTTCAGAAAAGTCCACTTTGCAAACGCCTTTCAGTGCCTTGGAGTTCAGACAATTCTAAAGTTTATCTGCAAGATAACTCCTCCCCATGCACTCTGGAGGAATGTATCAGTAGAATAACATAATGGGTGAGAACACAAGAGGTAAGCTATGAATGATGAATGTTAGCTACTACAGAACTGCTCATGCACCAATTCAATTATTGATTCTAATATCATAAGTTCATTACAATGTCAAGATATTCATTTGTGGGCATGCAGATTTAAATAGTCACTTTCAGACATCTAAAAACAGGAGCACGTGCATACCCCTCGCTTGTTTTCTTTCAGTCGACGCTGTTCATACAGGATGGAATTCAGAACATAATATTCATTTCCATCACACGATATGAATACACATAAGAACAATATTGTTAGAACTGTTATCAAAATATGGCACTGGAAAATTCTTTTGGAATGAAGACGAAGAAACATGTACCAAGATGACAATGATGATGATAATAATGTAAATGATGATACTGATGACGTCAATAATGATGTCAGGCTCGGTTTTCACAATAAGACTGTCAGTTGGATAAGATCGTTTTGATGTCAGAGACAACAGAGGGTTAAACTTGGTCAATCCACCTTCGGGCGGACATACGTTCAAGGGTTCAAGGCGGTGTTCCGCAAGGGACCAAACTTGGTCCCCTCTTGTTTACCATCATGCTATCCGATCTAAGGCTTGAATTCTCCATGGTTAAGTATGTTGATGATACCACTGTGTATGATATATGTAAGGTACAATCCCAGTGCTCCTTACAATGAGCATTAGACGAATTACTTTCATGGTCAAAGGCCAATGATACGTAGATCAACCCACAGAAAACAAATGACATGGTAATAAATTTTACATAAGATGCGATTGTTCATCCACTTACCAGCAATGGCAAACCTGTAGACTGTGTTCAAGAAATAAAGTTATTAGGATTATGGATCAATGATGAATTGAATTGGAATACTCATGTGGAAAAGGTTTATGCAAGGGCTGTAAGTCGTTTGTTTCTCTTGGTCCAATTACGTAGAGCCGGTTTTGCCCAAGATGATTTGTGTAGGTAGGTAGGATACTACAAAGCTTGTATAAGGTCTGTATTGGAATATGCATGTCAGGCCTTTCTCGGGGGCCTAACCAAAGAGCAATCTAATTTATTGGAATCAATACACAAACGTGCCCTGAGAATAATCACCCCCAACCTACCTTATACTGATGTGTAAATGTGCTGAACATTGATTCCCTAGTAGCTAGCTGACCGTAGAAATAATATGTGCTCGCAATTATTTAACCAAATACAGAAACCAGAACACAAACTTAATGACCTTCTCCCACCAAAATGAGAAACAAAATATAACCTTAGAAGAAGTAAACAAGTGAGTCTGCCCAGGTGTATAACAACCCGATAAATAAGAATAGTTTTATCCCTCGGTGTGTATATAATATACAATAAGCAGGTGATTAGTGCAATATACATTTTCAACCATTCCATATTCTTTTGAACTTGTACCCCAACACATGCTGCTAGTTATTAATTATATATATATATTTTATCTTTGCTTCAGAGTATCAATTGGAATAATTATTCAGTACATGTACATGTAATTATCAGTTTATACCCATACGTTGACGTTCTTTATAATAATATTATCTCTTTTGATATTTGGCTGTAGAGTTTACTCGATTGATCATTGCAGCTTTCTCATTTCTTTACTCTTTTTCTTTTCCCCTCTCTTGCTCCCCTTTCTTCTCTATTCAAGTTTATGCTGTTTCCTTTTTTTCTTGAAATTATTTACATGTAATATGATATACCCGAATGATATAAAATGTTCTTTGTATGAATGATCTACATGTACACTTGGATTGTTATAAATTTCCAACAATCATGACCATACGGTGTAAATGATGATGTTCATGATTATATCAAGGACAATGCATAATGGTGGTGATAACAATGATGATGATCATCATGATAATAGGATGATAAGGTCGCTCAGCAACAAAGAGTGGCAGAAAAGATGCATTCATTAAATGTTCTTTTTTTTGACATATCTAAATGAAAGTTTAGCTAATTTAACATTAAGCCTTATTGTGATGGTATATGCACTTACCAGCTCCATATCCGAATGATGTGGTTTCAACTTTGGGTGATGGATTATGATTTTCGAATGTCACAATTAGGCAATTCTCATTGTTTTGTGCCACTATATTTATCTAAGCTACCTCTTGAAAACTATGATGACGAATTTGAAATGATTTCCACTGCAATATTCCAAGCTACATTCATAACTGACCGTGAGATTAATATATCCCACATTATACATACAAATAACGAGATGAAATATAGTGGTAATTCCTATCAGAATGTCAGAATGTATGGAAAGACACAACAATAATAAGCTAAACTGATTGAATAACTATTATTAGTATGCAGATTTATACCCCATTTGTATCAAAGAATCAATCAATAAAGCCCCTCTAAAGTGTTGGGAGCCCCGAATTCGCCAACATTTTGATGGCAAAATTTCATTTAAATTGTTTTAATGTGAAAGAGGATGTCATTAAATACTCCCTTCTGCCAAGATTTCCCCCTAAAAAATGTTTTTGAAGACAGATATTTATAAAATACATAATTTGGGTTTTCTGTGGTATGCAGAAAACCTAAATTTTGTATTCTTTCACAATATTTGATTTCAAACACATTTGTTTTGAAAATCCTTTTAGTAATTTTTCTAAAATGACATTTTCTTTCACATTCTGATACAATTTAAGTGAAATTTTTGGGGCTCCTAACACTTTAGAGGGGCTTTAAACCCTTGAATACTGAATTCTCTTACTCCCATAGGATTAACAGAGGAACCATCTGGTTCACATAGGCGATAGATTAACGTTTTCCATAACCCACTAATTACATAACTTACATGAACAATATAGTACATTATAAAAGAAATTAGAATTAATCCGAAATAACTACTGCAATAAAGTGAGAATCTACGAAAAAAACACCAAAAAACAAAACACATTAAGCTATATTGCCAACTGTTAGTGTGCAAATTCATACCTATTTTGTATTGAATATACATATACATATCAACCCTATCAAAAGTTTAAAGATAAAGTTGAGTTCTGGTTATGCGACTGCAAGCCAGTGATATGAATGTATGCATATAAATACTGGAGGTGTTGAATAGCACAAATCCATGTATTTCTTTCAGTGCAAAAAGATTTTTACTCCTGAGAAAAAGATAAGGGCTAGAATATCTTAGTGGATTCAGAGTAGTTAAAGGTAAAGACTAGTTCTGGTCATGCGATTGCATTGTGAAAGAAACATTGTGGAATTGATCAGAAAAGGTTGATCATCTAGCATTTAAGTATTGGTGTGTACTGCAAGGTTCTGGAATCATCAAAATGATAGAAAATTTGGCCCAGTCTTGGTAAAGTTACAAGCACTGTACACAGAAATATGTATATGGTACTTCATGAACATGTGGCTTAAAAATCTGTCCCGATGTATAGAATATTAAGGCATTTCAAGAGCCATGCTTTTCAAGGAACATTTTTTATCTGATGTTCTTCCACACTTGCATAATACAATGATAACGCTCACAAATTATTTTCCACCTCTTCCCAGAACTCAACCTTCTCTTGATTTAAAAAGTAAAACTATAAACAACAATTTTGATCTCAGTCAAGTAACTTCAATCCAAAATATGGACACCTGTTTAATACAGCCAGCATTGCCTTCTATCTTGTTAGAAATCAGGTCCTTCTCTGTGTTAAAAAACATAGTCTAATTGTAAAGTCAGAGTGTGATCTGAAATATAGCGGGGCCAAGTTAATTTATAAAGTGTTTAATGTGCCCTTTCCCAATATTTGTGATATTTGATATGGTTTATATAAACTTGCGTTGAATATAATAAAAACATATAATATATTAAAAAAAAACATATTCTCACCATTTTTGGCATTTCTTCCTGTGTACAATACCATGAATGCATTTACACATAAGTAATAGACAATACATTAGATTAAACTTTACAATTTAACAAATCAACACGTTTGAAGAGCAACACAAATTTTAATTGCAAGATATCAATATGCATTATCATATCAAATGATTATAGTATGGGAAATTCTGCTGTAACCAAGCAAATCGATGTAATTAAAATTTTGCTTACAAAAAAAAATGATGTTGATCGTATTGTGGCTTCTTGCTCTAAAAAGTCTCACACATTCAACATTCATGAGCATATAAAACTTTTTGAATTCAAAACTTTTGCCACCATTCAAACTTTTTCATTATTTTGTAACTTGCTTTCAATGTCCCTAAATTATGAGCTTGAAGGAGAAAGCTTCTTTACCCTTTAAACAGAAGGAACCAAATCATTGGCCCCACCAGACTGGCCACCTTAAAAATACTTGCAGTAGATCCAGATTGATCACAAACTTTAATACAAACTCCTATCTCTGTAGGACAGGATTGCAATCGATGTCAAGTTGTGATGGATGTGAATTTATTAAAAGTCTTTATAAGACAGGGACCTGGGGGTGTTTCACAAAGACTAAGAGCGACTTCAATTCATGCCACTGGTTGCTCTCATCACAAATCTATATTTTTTGAAAAAAGTTACTTAATACGTTGTGAACCAAAGATATATTTAAGACTTGGACTTATACTATGGTAGGCGATTTATGCCATTAAAAAATCTTGAACCAGATGTAAAATTGAAGGAAAAAAAACCTTAGAAATTGTGATCTTTACATTATTTTTTCCTTCAATAATGAACTATCAAAAAAATGTATATAAATTCTGTAGATTTGTGACCACGATATGTATGTCCCTTGATAAAATAATGACAGGAATGATTAGAGGAGCTAATGGCATGAACGGCCTGCCATAGTTCAAGTCCAACTTAAGTCGTTCTTCATCTTTGTGAAGTTTGTGAAACACTCCCCATGGACTGCCAAATCATGAGGTATATCAGCCATATTCCAGTCCAAACTACACATGACAGAAATTGACTGAAGCGGTAAGTAACACATTCCAAAAGATAACCAAAGTGAGAAGAGGGGCTAAGGCACGTAGATGTGCTCCAACATGTACGCTCTTGCATACTGCTCTACATGTACATACCTTTTCAAGGGCAGCCCTGGTAGCGAAGTATTTAGACCACCAGTCTAGAGAATTCTCCTCATCCTCGTCCAGTTTCTTTTTACCGGCAGCACCCGGTGCCCCTTCAACATTCTCACCCTGGATGAAACAAAAATATACAAATTACTACTATTATTAATATTTGGACTGATATTTTGCAAGTCTATAAGTTTCTTCATCATCATCAAGATCATCATCGTTATCGTCATCATCATGAACATCATCATCATGAACATCATCATCATCATCACCATCACCATCATCATCATCATCACCACCACCACCACCATCATCATCACAATCATCATTTTCATCACCATCATCATCATCACCATCATTGTTATCGTCATCTTCGTCGTCATCATCATCATCATCAACATCATCATCATTAAGTGCCAGGTCTGTACATTACAGACATTGACAGTCATGGCCTTCCATTTCTGTCTATGTGCTATTCTTAAAAAGCTGGTATTGCTGATTTCATTTTTTAGACCAGCTTCATGTATCATACAAAAAGCTGACTGCTATATACAGGTGCAGACAGCCTCATCAAGAGCTAGTCAAGGTCGTACCATGAATGAAAACAACATGCATCATCGCAACTATTAGATATTCTTATTGCATTTTTAACAAGGAGAATTCAAGATTGGTCTATGACATTATCGATGGCAAATAAAATCCTGGCTGACATACAGGCACCTTGAAACTTTAAGCACCTTGTAATGTCAGCTCGGCTAAAGCCAGTTATAATACGCTGTGCTTTATATCTTTTGGAAAGAGAGCAATATAATTTGACTATCACTATTGCTACCATTAGCCCCTAATTGCATTACTACGTGTTGGATACAATTAGATTATGATATAACACACATTTTCCAAAGACTTCAGCCAAGTTATCTCGGTATTCAAGAGGTTAAGATGGCAATTGAACATTAACAATTTCAATGAAATGTACTTTCAATTTCTAGAATAGTTGACAAATATCTTCATTTCACTCAATGATATAAATGGAATATTGACCTCTTTTGCTGCTCCTTGTACTCCATCTGTTGGCCCTTCTCCAGGCTTTCCATCGCCACCTTTCACAGATCCCTCCTTCCCTGCTTCGTCCTTACCCCCCTCTCCCTCTAATGGAGGCTTCCCATCTGGTGGCATGTCTATCACTGCATCGCCTTTACCATTCGGATCGAGGGGTGGATCCAGTGTGATTATCACGCTGCCAGCTTTGGAGCCTGTCTTGGAGCCGGCCTTGGAGCCGGGTTTAGATGCCCGGCCTGAGCCCAGGAGGTTTCCATTACCATTGAGGGAACGGGGGTGGCCATTACCGGGGAGCCTGGTGGATCCGTTGAGGCCACCTCTCTCTGGACCACCTGGACCACCAACACCTAGTAGCACGTCCGCTGCTGAAACTGAAGAAGATTCAACACATGTTGCATGACTTACCAGGGTCAAAAGAATCTAAAGCAAATAAATTCCCATACCAATAAACACAACAAGATTTTAAAGAATAAAGTCGTTATTATAACATAAATGGTAAAAGAGTGTCAAAACAAAATTAATTTAGTAGCCATTGGCAAATAAAAATTTATCTTTAAAAATATTTTAAATTGCCAATTGGAACGACCCTTTTTAAAAGAAAATATACACAAAATTGGCCTATATCTGTACTGTACATGTAAGTGTATGATTTAGTTTCTTTCTATTCAATACTTGATAATGTTTAACATTTTTCTTTTTGTTCACTAGCAACAGTATTGTCATGAACTACATAGCCTTAAACGTAGAGTGATAACTGTAGTAGCAATATTATGTATATTCTTAAAAATTCATCTCTAAAGAATACTAGATGATTTGTACACCCTACATTGCACATCCTTTTCTATTTTCTTTGCTTCAAGTCAAGGTTGGTCATGTTCTGGTTTCTCATTTGAACTAGATTTTGGTTTTCAGCAATTACATGTATGTTATGAATTTATATCTTGCTTGCTTTCTTAGAGCATAACTGTCTGCAGTATTTTTTTATTGGATGATGCATCTCCTACAAACTATTCATTGATTGCTATTCTACCTCGCTCTGTCTCTATGACTACTCAATGTACATGTCCATTAGCAGGAAATGTAATACAATTACCAACTAAATTATTCATACCCTTACCAAGTTTTGCAACTTTTCAAAAAGTATGTGTGAATTGATTTGTCCCAATTTATGTTTCTTGAGAATGTGACATAATAAAGTTTACATCTAAAAGTATTCAACAAAGGTCCTATTTCAAACAGACTACCTTTCATTCTTGAGTTACGAAAAACACAAAAACATCAAATTTACGAAGGGTATGAATTGATAATTCAGTTATTAACTTTATATGCACTCTTGAGATACTAAATGTCATGGAGGTTATTCATGGATTTGACAGAATGTTTCTGCAATAAATTTAAAGCATGTATGCATGTATTTCTAATGAATGCAATATAGATCTGGGGGGTGTTTCACAGATTTAAGTAGAACGTACCACTAAGTTGGACTTACACATTATGGAGAGCCGTTTGTAGCCTTAAAATAATATATTTTCAAAAGCAAAGATTCAAGTATTTTAGACTTTTCATAAATTACTCATCAAGAACATGAAATCTCCTTGATAATGGACAATTTGAATGATTTGAATCCACATTTTATGCTTTTAAAAATAACTTTTACAAAATATTTTCAAAGATGCTAACGGCTTTCCATAATTGTTAAGTCCATCTTAGAGATAAGTTAAACTTAGGATCTTTGTGAAACACCTCCAGGAGTTTAGCGACATATGGCATGAGAAATCACCTCCTTCCTTTTGTAATTTGTAGAGCATACTTTTCTGCAGTTTTTAGGGGACAATACTCACTGCTTGCTATTCTAAGCTCTGGCATGGATTGCTCTGCAGTTTACTTCATACACTATACAGATTCTCAACTTTACACTGGAACTAAACATTTAATTACACTATGCCTTTTCTATCATGTATTTTGTTCTTCAATAAAACCTTTCAATCAAAACACCTAACCTTTTCGCCAAACTTAGCCTATATAACAAAACCACACTCCTAGCTCTATATATATTTATCATAAATGACGATTAATAGTAGTGATCAACTTTGGTACTAATCCTTTCCCATCTTAACTCCTTTAATATCCAGTAGGGTTTGTCAATTGGAACTCAATAATAATAATAATAATAATAATAATAAGATATTTGTATACCGCAAATTGCAAATTGCCTTTAAGCGGTTTAGAAGAAATTAGCTGATAAGTAAAGGAAACAGAAATTGCATTACAAATTATATCATTTTAAATTACCATTAAAAACTTTTCAAATGAAAATAATACATGTACATAATTACAAATCACTTACAACCAAAATACAAATAGTTCATAAAGTAATAGTATCCTACGGTAATCTACAAAAAATATTTAAAAAGGCAAAAGGTCAAAAGAGCCATTCAGGAACAAGACTTAAAGAGATGTGTTTTTAGCATTGTCTTAAATGTATTTACAGAGCTAGCATTGCGAATATGAAGGGGGAGATTGTTCCAAAGAAATGCAGCTGCATAAACGAAAGAACGTTGACCGTATTGTTTGTATAAAATAGTGTGAGACCGAGAGAGGAGAGATTAACTAATATTCACTAATATTTGGTGCATTTTGATGATGCATGTGTGGGACACAGAATGCGATTGGATTTAAA
Source organism: Strongylocentrotus droebachiensis (assembly GCA_035222895.1). Classification (NCBI taxonomy): domain Eukaryota; kingdom Metazoa; phylum Echinodermata; class Echinoidea; order Camarodonta; family Strongylocentrotidae; genus Strongylocentrotus; species Strongylocentrotus droebachiensis. The sequence continues at coordinate 62,794 of JAVYIG010011132.1, forward strand.
CCTCTCCCTTTCTCTCTAATCTTTACAATGTGACAAGGTATGAGGGAACTAAGTACATGCTTTACTAAAAACAGACAAAACTTGACAATGCAAAAACAAGGTTATGGATGAATGCTGATAGATTTATACATTTATGTGTGAACGTAACATCAACATACAAACACACAATGCAAAAATGGTGCACGCAGTTTGTCAAGAATAAGGAACAGATGAAGAAATGGAGGAAAACTAAAAAAAGTAAAGGTGAAGAGGAGAAGGAAAAAAAAAAAGACAATTTTTTCAAAAATATAGAAAGAATGTAGTAGAATATAAAATGAGCAGGTTTAGAGAAACATTAACATTTTTGGGGTGAACGATCAG
>JAVYIG010011133.1:0-63152 GCA_035222895.1 Strongylocentrotus droebachiensis
GGGGTATACAATCATAAAACATCGGGTCTAGTAATATTCGAGGAGCGTAATGACGGAGGAGGGGGGGGGGACATACAATACATACAATTTTCCTTCTTTCCTTTGCGAGGCCAACACCCCCTCCCCCCCCCCCCCCCCCCCCCCCTCCCTTCCCCGTACGTCCCCGACTCGAAATATTGCATCAGCCTCTCTGGCCCCTCCCTGCTACTTGCACCTACGTTACCTTAAATGAAACTATGTTTACCTTAAGCCGTAACTCCTGCTCAAAGTCAGCCTGATTCTTGATTTTGTGAATTTGATGACCGACGATCACGCACTTGAAACAGACGTGGACCTTACAATCCTCACAAAACATATCTTTGTTCTCTTGTTTGTGGATGTTGCACTTCTCGGATAGATGACCGATGCTGACCTTCCGTTGATGATATCCTGTATGGATACAATCTCATGGGTCTCAAACATCAAGACAAACCCTGATGACAGATCAGACACTGCTCACACAAGTAGCTGTTGCAGGTTTTGCAGAATGACATAGCCTCTTCTTGACGTTTGCAAGCAGAGCATTTTGGACGCATCTCAAGGACAGCATTTATCCCTCCACATTCGATGTGGTAATCTTCTACGAGTCCGCTGACAGTCACATTGGTGAGGAAATCATCAACACGGTTCGCAGACAACTTGGTGACCTCTCTGCAGAGAGGACAGATCATGTGATCGAGATCCTGATGGGACAGATCATAGTTTTTGAGACACTTCCGACAGAAGGTGTGTCCACATGAAGTCAGGATGGTTGCTTCGTCGAAGATATCAAGACATAATGGACACGTCAGGTTCTTTGATGAGCTTGAAGCTTTCTCTTTCTCAGTCTTCTCAGCCATTGGTACGAATATAGGATTTGGGGCTTATTACAAAAATGAGCTCATTCTACGCATAATATATCCAATGTCCATTGAAGCTTAAAAGTGTGATCAGCTAATGTGTACTTAAAGTCAGCAGTCAGTAAACGAAAGCACAAACTATATGCAGTGATATAGTAGATTGTACCAATATCATGAGTCTACGAAACAAGTGCGTCCTAACTGCATGCAGTTCTATACCAATTTTTCACGTTGATTACAAATAGGTGTCAAACGAGGTGCAAATAACGTTGATCAAAATAGTGAGTCTCTATTCAAGTGTATACATCAATACAAATGTGATTACAATGCTGTACGCTCACACTTATTATTAAGTAGATCGTCTGTGAAAATAATGCAGTTTGTGCGTCCTATGAATAGAAGTGGGTTTTCCCACAGAGAGCGCGCCCAGCGTATGCACCTTTGAACTTAAATGGCGGTATTCATCATTTTGATCTATAGAGGGCGACTTAGTAGTTTTTAGTAGTGGATACATTGGCCCGAATTCACAACGGAGGTCTGAGGACAGACCCGGTTTGATCAGACCAAGGTTTATACAGACCTTGGTCTGAGCTCAAACCTGGTTTATTTTCAAACCCATTCCACAAAGGAAGGTTTGTATAAACTTCGGTCTGTAATCCCCAAACCTCGGACCAAGGTTTGTAAAACTAGTCTCAGCCATAGGGTTTCTAACATAATTTTTATGGGCTAGGGTTTAAATGTTAAGAATTGACAAAACTGTTAAACTAAGCATTGTTAGTACGATCCGGACATCTTAATGAGCAATCTTGAAAAGATGATGGTTAGAACATCTCTGAAATAAACTTTTGAATTGCATTTTCATGAATTAATCGAACCAAACTGGCGCGCCGATGCAGAAAGTGCCCCACGTACTCACATTTGTGTGGTGCTGGTGAAGCACTCAATCTGACCCAGAACAAATTGACATCGGCACCTGAAAACCTTCGTTAGATTAATACATCTAAGGTTGTCAAGGGCTCTTTTAAATTAACTGTAAGAGCCTTATTGTTTTGGGGGCTACAAATTCTTATCAATAAAATCACCTAACAATAATAATAATAATAATAATGATTTAATATGAATTAAGTTTTTATTGTGATTAATATATTAATTCATTTGATTGCAATTGTTAATTACTATAGATCTATAGTTATTTTGTTAGAATTAATGGTCAATCAATTATTATTTTAACTAGTTCCCCGTTTGTTTCCCCAACTGGCTATTTTTTCACATCAAAATTGTATCTGGTAAATGATTTGTTTCCATATAATATTAATTTTTAAAAAATTCCTCTATGCTGGCCATCTTTTCTTTCTCTCTCCCTCCCTGTCTCTTTCTCTGTCCCCGTCCCTCCTCTCCCTCCCTTTCTCTCTCTATTAATTCTTTTTCTTTCTCCCCTCTCTCTCTATTCATCTTTCTCTCTCTCCCTCCCTGTCTCTTTCTCTGTCCCCGTCCTCCTCTCTCTTTCTACCCATTTTTGTTCTCTCTCTCTCTATTAATTCTTTTTCTTTCTCCCCTCTCTCTCTCTCTCCCTCCCTTTCTCTCTCTATTAATTTTTTTCTTTGTCCCCTCTCTCTCTCTATTCAACTTTCTCTCTCTCTCTTTTTTCTTTTTTGCAATGAAACACATAATGCAAAACCATGCAAACTGCACACATCTGCACCCCCCCCCCCCAAAGAAAAAAGGGAGAAAGAGAGAGAGATAATCTGACACATATCTATTTCAGTTATCTTTGTAAATATATGAAAGCAAGAATATTGTATTTGTATTTTCATGTTTTACATAAATAATTGAGCATACAACACAATAGTAATCTACCGTTTGTTCAAACAATGCAGTTCACATTTGTAAATTTTGTAGCATGTTTATATGAAATATAGCCCACTAGAGGTTAAGAGAGGCTCTGGAAGGCCAATTAAAAGTCTCACTGTAGCGTTATTACTTATTAGCAGAAAGAAAATCAGAAATACAACAAAATGGGTGACGAAATTCAAATTTGCACATAAAAGTTCTTTAATTCTGACTTCGCTTAGTACAGTAAATAATATTTGTTGGAATACTCTCCCCTAGCTGACAACCAAATAATTTATATTGACCCACCCCTTAACTCAGCAGTGTATACAATGCTTATTATAGTTAAAATCGGGTGCATTTAATCTACAGAGAACACTTAATTACAAATACCGTCAGAGTGACAACAAATACTTATCAACTAAACATAACATCAAAAATATTCATAAATAATCAACAGTTCAACACCCAGGTTCTTGATGTAATGCTGCATAACTACAAAGTATTGTGGGAACACCAGGGAGCAGGGAGAAATACATTTCGAGGTAATTCCAGTTGCAATTGAGTTAAATCTGTATTTTATAACTTATTACCGTATACATTGAAAATTTTTGTGGAATCCTTCATTAAATAATGTATAGCTCACTAAATAGATAGATAGTGGTAGTTATTTTACTTGACAGCTAAGAAAGCAATAAATGCTTGTTAGTAAGCTCCAGTGTTAGCTGCTTTAGGCTATACTTGGCCAAACCAATGCTATATTTGAACAACATGAATTTCCCCAATATGGGTAACAGGAAAGCATAAAAATAATTAAGAAGTGTCGACCTTCTCTCTTAGATTGATGAGGCATGGAACGTCCTCATCCTTGCATTTAATAAATATGTGCTCAATCACACATCTCCCTTTTTTGTGTGTGAAGTGTTAAAGCCCCACTGTACTACTTGTAGCTACTTGCTCCCTCTATATAGAAAACTTCCCCAATCTGTGCCTGTTAATCCCCCATGATCCTCTTTTTCTTATGTTAATTGAGAACTGTATTGATGAGATAGCCTCCCGTCAGTGACCTCGCTGGGTTGTCTAATCCTCTTTGGCTGAACTAGTACAGATGGCCTTTAAAGCACATCTGTGGTCGACCCTCTGAATGAAGAAATGGCTTCTGATGAGGCAGAGAAGGCATGGATACCTGCAAAATCGAATGGACAAAATAAACAATATCATAAACAATATTCTTAATTTCAACTTGTTCATTTTTTTTCTTGGAGGGGGGTGGGGGTGGGGGGGGGGTAATACTATAGAAAAGGATACAATGTATTGTACACATAATCAGGAATAATTCAATCCTGTGTCACTAATACAAAAACTATGAGGTTCCTCTTGACAACAAACTAATCAAGTTGCATCCAGATATCAAAAACATTAATTATGATTTGTGAACTGAAATGTAAAAGCACATGAGCTCGTTTGAATTAATTACTTAATGCGAGTTGTTACTATATTACCGAATGAACATTCCTAACATGTCACATGTTGGCCAAATACAAAAAAGGAAACAAGATTGATTAAGAAAAAGAATAAACAAATGTTTTTATATAAAGAAAAAATCTACCTACCCTATAGTCTATCTCCAAGAATCAACTGTTATTCATATGCCCTAGCATCAAGCTGTCAATTCAGTGCACACTCAGAAAAGATCCTGGCATCGTGGCTGCTACCAGTCCAGGCCACCTTGCAACGATACTAGTTATTTTCCCAGCATAATCACAGACAACCTGTCAATATGAAATAACATGTTGGCATTCATTAGTTATTGAAACTCACTCATTTCACACTTCAGATAGGCCGTGAAATGTATAAATTTCACTTGTTATTTATGGTAATTAATGCAAATGCAGTTGAATATGTGATAATTGCTTTTCAATATCTATTTATACAACACAAATTGGAAGAAAATGCTAATTACCCTATATTTATTGACTGAATGATGAAGTATTTCTTCATTTTTAACTCATGTTTTCATTGTTTATCTTGTAACAATGTAAACAAAAATAATCTCACTTTTAACAAAACTTTTCGAACCTAAAACAACAAATGCTTTGTGTGTGTGGGGGGGGGGGGAGGGGGTACCCACTCTCTCATCTTTTTATGGTAAATGAACCTGTTTGTTTTTCTATAGTTTAAAATATATAGTGGTAATTGCCATTGATCAATTTACATGCTTCTCTTTGTTGTTTTTTCTTTCATTCCCAGGTCGAAAATCCCATAGAAACCAGTAGAGAAAACCAGTACAGATTTCTAACGGTTTCTAGTGGTCAATTCTCTACTGGTTTCAATATGGAAAGTGGCGCTTTTTCCATTAGAAACCAGTAGAAAAAAATCGTACTGGAACCAGCAGAAGACCAGTAGAAGACCATTAGCAAAACCTAATGGCACCATTAGGAGACCAGTAGGAATCCCAACTGGAACCATTAGGAGACCAGTAGGAAACAAGTACAAATCCCCACTGGAACCAGTAGGGGACCAGTAGAAATCGATATAAAAACCATTAGAAGACCAGTAGAAAAGAAGTGCTGGAACCATTAGACAAGTAAAAAGAAGTCATGGAACCATTAGGAGACCAGTAGGAATCCATACAGAAACCATTAGGATACCAGTAGAAAACCAGTAGAAAACCCCAATGGAACCATTAGGAGACCAGTAGGAATCCCAACTGGAACCATTAGGAGACCAGTAGGAATCCATACAGAAATCATTAGGATACCAGTAGAAAACCAGTAGAAAACCCCAATGGAACCATTAGGAGACCAGTAGGAATCCCAACTGGAACCATTAGGAGACCAGTAGGAATCCATACAGAAACCATTAGGATACCAGTAGAAAACCAGTAGAAAACCCTTATGGAACCATTAGGAGACCAGTAGGAATCCCAACTGGAACCATTAGGAGACCAGTAGGAATCCATACAGAAACCATTAGGATACCAGTAGAAGACCAGTAGAAAACCCTAATGGAACCGTTAGGAGACCAGTAGGAATCCCAACTGGAACCATTAGAAGACCAGTAGGAATCCATACAGAAACCATTAGGAGACCAGTAGAAAACAAGTATGAATCCTCAATTGAACCACAGCATTGGTTACATTACATGGTTGACATTTTTTTGATCAGTTTAAATTCTACTTCATCAATGCACTTCCAACACAGTACTCCTCACAAAATCTGCCAGCCCTTGTTTGTTTTTTTGTACTTTAAAAGGGCATGCTGGTCTGCAAAGTAGACACGAAAATGACAGGAGCTGGCATGAAGTTTGCTTCCAACACAATTAACTATTTTTTCGAGGTTCAGCCATTTCTCTCGCAAACGTCTGTTAACAAAAGACATCACAATCATGTTGGTTCATCTTTATCATATTTAACACTTAACAGTGTATCCTTTAATTATCTGTTAGAATATCATACATCATATAGTGATTACAATGACATGAACGTTTAAAAGCAAGGTTAACAGCTTAAATGAAAAAGGATTTTTTTTTTTACACATTTCAACAACAAACGAAGAAATATAAACAAAAAATAATGTTAAATTGGCTAATTATTGTCTAGAAATTATGGCCAGTTTTAACAAAGAGAAATCAATCTTGAAAATTTGGAGTAGATGTTTAAAAGAGTAGGTTTGGCAATTTGCAATAGTTATCTTACGGTAGCCATCATGAGTAGAAACAATGAGAAATAGTTTTTGCTGAGAAATTTCGTTTGCAATTTTCCACCATGGAGAATAAGTTCATTTGCACAAATTTAAGTACTTCATCCATGTATATTAAATAGAGAATAATTCACAAATGATTACACAAAGCATGATTTTGACCTGTAGATTGTCATAGTACATGTAAAAGATTGATATGAAGTTGCAGCAATTGGAAATGTAATATTGTGTACTACATAATAAGCCTACTACATTCACAAGCAAAACAAATTCATTTACGGTCTTACTATTTTGACAAGTGCTGTGATATGCTGTTCATCAATTAATGTAACTTGATAGTACAGTGTATTATGACAAATTATGACAAATCGATAAACAAATGAAATATGGTCCATATTTAAGAAGGGTTTGAATTTTAAAATGAAATAGATTTCATAATTACGAAAAATATAAATGGTGCATAATTCTGGAATTGAAAAAGGGGCGTTAATAACGATATTGAAATAGGGTTCATAATTCGGCAAATGAAATGGTATTATTTTGAAAATGAAATAGGATTCATTATATTGACGGTTCGTAATTCAAAAAGGATAAAGGGTTCTATTTGCATTTTCAGAATAATAAACTTTTGGAAGTATATTGAGCCCTATTTAATTTTCTCAATTATGAACCATATTTCATTTTTGGAATTACAAATCCTAGTTCATTTTCAGAATTAGGAATCCTACTTCATTTGTAGAATTATGAACCCTTTAGAATTTATAAAATTATGAACGCTCAGAAAACGACATATAACAGTTCAAAGATTTCCTATCCATATGAATACATGTACTGTACGTAGGTCATTTTCGTATTGTAATCAAATTTAATGAATACAGTAGGTCCTTGTTAAGTGCCTCATTACCAATTATTAAATTCACCTGTTACGAATAAATGTATTTAAATAGTCAGAATACAAATTGAATACATTACGTGTTGCTAGTACTATAGGTAGGACAAACATTTCTTGCCCTACCTAACAACACATAATGTTTGCATATCGCATTCTGACTATTGAAATACAATTATTCTTAATAGGTGAAACAGATAATTTGTTCCGCGGTACTTTGATTTGATTTATAACGAAAATGGCCTAATCACATTATGTTACATAGGGCTTACCCTTTACACTTTTTAAAGAGAAATCCAACCTTAACAGACAACTATACTTTTAAAAAATTGCAAATTAAATCTGACAGAAAATAAGGTGGTTATGGATTGTTGAAAGCTGTAATCACTAAACCTAAGGGCATTTTAAATTGGCTGAATCGGTAATGTCACTATGGCGAGCTGCTGGACTACTTTCCCATTTATTTCAACACACAAAATGATTTAAATATTTTTTTTCTTCAAAATGTATGATTCACGAGTGGCTTTTCTATGTAGAGGACCTGTAATAATGTGCTATTCATAATATATTTTGATTAGTTCTCAAAGGGAGAAGGCACTTAAAATAAAAAGAGAATTTATTATATTTCATTAACAAATGGGAGAGTTGTCTCATGACTACAGGTGTAATAATAATAATAATAGTGGGTTCTTGTGTAGCGCTCATGTCAGTCAGATTTGACACTCCTGGCGCTCCCGATTATTACCCTGGCTTTAGCACGGCTGCCATACGGCGCTCTAGCATTTCATTGAGATATGCATGGATTTAGTGATCTCATATTTATATATTATCACAACTCTCTTTATATTGGCCCGATTTATTTCAAACTTTCGCCTTTCTATTTCTCTTATTTTTCAGATTCCATTTCAATGAACTTATTACAAGGGTTGGATTGTCTTTTAAGGCTCGTTCAGATATGATGCTGGAGTTGACATAAAGTTCTATATGCTTTACATTTCTATATATTATAATACAGAGATCACTGAATATGCGCAGTCCAAAATATACAAAAACATGTAGGTCCTTTGTTACCGTTCACTTTAAACATAAAACAAAACTGCAGCATTTTTGGAATTTTTTGGACGGTTCACGTGCCATACCTGAATAAAGTCTTAAGTGCTTAAGATTGGAATCGATTTGTATTGCATCTACCTCATTCAATTTGTCTCTATTACCAACTTATATAATTTGCCACAGGTTTTAGGAATTGACATTGTGATATGAAGGGGGTGGGGTCGAGTATGAGACTGATCTACTACATAAGCATTATGAAACGGGTCTACTTCATAAATAGTAATAACAAATTTATGCAAATACAGAGATCTTTTACCCAAAGTGTTAATATGTATGTTTGTAAACCCTGGAATTCATTAAAATGGCAAGTGACATGAATGGGCATCTCAGTTCTACATCTAAGCTATTCAGGTTCGTGGCTATAACTCACCCCCCCCCCCCCCCACCCATCTCTCTCTCTCTCGATATCTCTATAATGAAGGGGAAAGTAACCTCTGTGTGTGTGTAGACCTCATTTTGGAAATATTCCTCTTCAGCTTGGACTCATGGTTTAGATTTGGGGTGGAATCTCCTGTATAATGCAAGTGCTGCTTGATCCAGTGTACATACCGGTACACGCAAAGAATTCTAATGCATGAATATAGAGCAAAAAGAAAGGAAAACAAGTTAAGAAAAACTTTTATCCATTTTAAAACTAGAATGTAAACAATGAATTAAATAATGAATTCTGTCAGAAAAGTGCAGTTTCAAAGATTTATCAGAAATAAAATAATCTCTCATTGCTCACAAACATAATATAAAACATACCTTTGCATTTTAAACATTTGTTGTCAATGCAAACGTGAATCAGGATATTTTTGCAAATAATTATCAATACAATTCTAGTTTGCTGATGAGAGTAGAATCAAAGCTCTATTGCTAAGGAGGGAAAAGAACACTGTTTGAAACTCACAAAAATATGGTCGGTTATTGCAATACACCTGCAGGTTTTAGTGATCTAAAATTAATTGAATTTTATATATTTGAAACTTAGGAAAAATAAGCATTTCGAATCAGTGTCATGATCAGGGAAAAATTAACAATATATGTACAGAAATAATACAAGTACATCTACACAATTACCGATAATGGCTTCAACTCTGTCACGAGGCTGCTGAATGCTGATCCAGGAGGTTGAGAGAAAGTAGCATTTTCTGCATGGTCTCACGTCAATATAGGCCTACTGTGTCCACAATATGCTTTGAATCCACTGTTTGGCAAAAGATGTCAAAAGATGCCTACAATTAATAAGAACAAAAATAAAGTTAAAACAAATTGAACGGTTGATGCATGTGCAACACACATACATGTAGGCCTACTACAAACTTCTTTGTACAGCCTGCGGGGGAGGAATTTTGTTTACCATTTACGGGTCTAGCTGTTTATTTCCAGATGAGGGCTTCTGTTTATATTGTGCGAAACTGCGAACACACCATAAAGTGATTAAAGCCCCCTTCCCCGCTTGTCGTGAAATTAGGGTGCGTTGCAGAAACAGAGTACCGCCTTAACGCACTCTTTCGGGATAAGCGCGGGGGGGGGGGGGGGGGGGGGGACGGCGGCTTGTCTGATTATCAAGATATTTATGATTGGAATTCAAAATTTCAAAAAACGTTTTCCCCAATGGTTTTTTAACACTACAGTCTATTGGGGAAAATGAGTATGGTAAAACCGGTCACTCAAAAGTCAAAGATTTTTACTTTTTGAGGCACTTCATCAAGTTCATGATCATTTTGAAGCGCAATTTTGTTAGGGCTTCAATATTACACCACATCACTGACACTGATAATACGTAGGGCCATGCATCATAGATTTAACATTGTTAAACGATGTCTTTAAAGCCATGTGTAGGTGAATGCACAAACTTGCATCAAGATCTAACATAAAAATACATGGATGGGACAATACAATACATTTCTCATCTTTGCGGCAGGCGTTGAAAGCACTCCTAGTAGACACGATCATACATTAATTACTACGTTTCAAAACAGAAAACAGTTACTGCACATATTGCAAATAAATTAGGTAAATCTAAGACTTACCCACATTGAAGAATAGCAGGGAAAAACAAAGTAATAACAAGATTTTGTCTCTCTGCTCTGGCTCCTGTAGCTGTTGAGGATAGGAATGGCTGTCTTGCTGTCTTGTGTGTATGCATAAGGCATGGCCTAGCCTGGCTGGGTACACGCACACACTGCATGCATTGATTACACGTGCACACACACACACAGTGCTAGCCCAGAGAGATGCCAGCTGTGCATGTATAGCCGTTTAAAAAAGGCGGCAGTCGCATTTTGGGGTTTTTGGGCTTGTATAGTCTTGATCAATATTGCAGACCTTACAGGGCATATGTCAAGATGTTGCACAATCTGTAAAATAAAACTATTAATATAATGACTAATGACATTTTAGAGTTTTTCATCCCTGTTTTGGGGTTTTTAAATAAATATAGTCAGACTGATTTAGAGGCGGCGCTAGATCTTACTGATTTCTATTTGTTTCAACTGGTTTTCAAATCCATTGACATGGGCTCGATCTGCTGGTTTGTAAAGGTTTCTAATGGTAATTGACTTAAGATTTTTACACCCATGTTCGAACCATTAGAATGTACTGGTTTCTATCAGATTCTAGTGGTCTTCAAAACCATTAGGCTCTACTGGTTTTGTAAAGGTGTCTAATGGTTTGACTTAAGATTTGTGCATCCATGTTCAAACCATTAGATCTTACTGGTTTGTATTGGTTTCTACTGGTCTGCAAAACCATTAGGCTCTACTGGTTTTGTAAAGGTGTCTAATGGTTTGACTTAGGATTTTTACACCCATGTTAAAACCATTAGATTCTTCTGGTTTCTATCGGATTCTAGTGGTCTTCAAAACCATTAGGCTCTACTGGTTTGTTAAGGTTTCTAATGGTTTGACTTAGGATTTTTACACCCATGTTAAAACCATTAGATTCTTCTGGTTTCTATCGGATTCTAGTGGTCTTCAAAACCATTAGGCTCTACTGGTTTTGTAAAGGTGTCTGATGGTTTGACTTATAGATTTGTGTCCATGTTCAAACCATTAGATCTTACTGGTTTGTATTGGTTTCTACTGGTCTTCAAACCATTACAGTCTGGCTTGTTAAGGTTTCTAATGGTTTGCCCTGGTTTGACTTAGGGTTTTTACACCCATGTTAAAACCATTATATTCTTCTGGTTTCTATCGGATTCTAGTGGTCTTCAAAACCATTAGGCTCTACTGGTTTTGTAAAGGTGTCTAATGGTTTGACTTAGGATTTTTACACCCATGTTAAAACCATTAGATTCTTCTGGTTTCTATCGGACTCTAGTGGTCTGCAAAACCATTAGGCTCTACTGGTTTTGTAAAGGTGTCTAATGGTTTGACTTAGGATTTTTACACCCATGTTAAAACCATTAGATTCTTCTGGTTTCTATCGGACTCTAGTGGTCTGCAAAACCATTAGGCTCTACTGGTTTTGTAAAGGTGTCTAATGGTTTGACTTAGGATTTTTACACCCATGTTAAAACCATTAGATTCTTCTGGTTTCTATCGGATTCTAGTGGTCTTCAAAACCATTAGGCTCTACTGGTTTTGTAAAGGTGTCTGATGGTTTGACTTATAGATTTGTGTCCATGTTCAAACCATTAGATCTTACTGGTTTCTATTGGTTTCTTCTGGTCTTCAAACCATTAGGCTCTACTGGTTTGTTAAGGTTTCTAATGGTTTGACTTAGGATTTTTACACCCATGTTAAAACCATTAGATCCTACTGGTTTCTATCGGATTCTAGTGGTCTTCAAAACCATTAGGCTCTACTGGTTTGTAAAGGTGTCTAATGGTTTGACTTAAGATTTGTGCATCCATGTTCAAACCATTAGATCTTACTGGTTTCTACTGGTCTTTAAACCATGACAGTCTACTGGTTTGTAAAGGTTTATACTGGTTTTACTTCACAGTTCCTCCTGATCACCATTAGACTCTAATGGTTTCTTGAAAACCAGTAAAACCATTAGAATGTCTCTACTGGTTTCTACTGGTTTCTAAAGGAATTTCGACCTGGGTTGATCAATGGCAAAAACAGTGGCTCAATTGCCATGGCCATCAAAAAAATATCAGAAATCTAGAGGTCATATCTGCATTGCCAATAGAAGGATGGAACAAGTTTTGATTTTTCAAATTTCCCTTTCGTTAAAAAGATATTAACGAGTGTTAGGATTTTTAAGTTTAACTATCCATTGGATATTCTTAACTGTGTACAAAGGCAGTGAAATGAGTACCTGTACGCGAATATTACTTTAATATCCATTTGGCCACTAGAAATCTTGCATTGGTCACCAATGAAATAGCATGGATGTACAACACACAAGACTGGAGAGTGTATATATCTAATGTGAACATTTTGCAAGGTACAAAAAAAAGGTCTAAAGGGAAAGCCGTGCTGAATCCAGTCATGATGTATTCATTTATTCTCACCTGAACATCGATGGAGTACCTGTTCTTCCTATTGAAGTAGTACCTGGCTCTTGCCCCACCAGGGCTCCTGATGTAAACATGTGTCCCATCAACAGCAACTCCTGGAAATCTGCAGTACTGGAAAAACTGCTTCTGAATAGTAGTCACTTTTTGCCTTGTTGTAACTTGTAGGAAACTTCATGACTTGTCCCTTTCTTCTGACAACAGCTTCAGAAACATCCCTCACTACTCTCCATTCGGCAAACAGATAAATGTGACACGGCATGCCGCCTCCTCACCGTGCATCCTTTAGATCGAATTACCTTTTAAAAAAAAATTAAAAAACAAGCATTCAAATAAATCATTTTTTTGCTGGTTTATGCTATTAAATATTTTTGCATCCCCAACTGTAACTGTCACTTAAAAACAAAAATTATCCTGATTTCTAGATGTGGTGTGAATCAATTTAACATAAAAGACAAAATTGTCTATGCCTTTTCTAATCTCCTTCACGGCTTCACCTTTTGTGAAATTTAAGCAACAAATCACAAACTTGTTTCCAACACATAATCTGAATAATTTTCTCATGTATTAAAGCCAAATAACAGTATTGGGAAATGCCCCACACACATTATGAAAATTAATGCTTTCATCACCTACCATGTAAAAGAATAAATATCATAACTAATCTTCCAATGTATGGAATATGACAGAAAATGCTTAGAAATTGAATAAATTTATGTAAACACACATGTGCATGGCTTTAGGGGCTTGCACGGTCGTAGGCAGACCAGCGGAGCGGGGCAAACGAACAGTGAATTTAGGCGGTCAACATGAATTGAAACATTTCTGGATTTTAATAACGACACTAGGGTTGGATTTTACAACAGAAGCCCTTTTTTATAGCTAGTCTATGTTAACAATATTCATCAAGTAGTTTGGCCATGTTTTCGCCAACTTTCCCAATACAGAATTTGAATTCAAAGTACCTCAATCTAAAACAAAAGGCTCATCATCCAGCGGGTTTTCCCAATCTCAGAGGCCTCTGCCCGGTTGTGCTGCTATATATTGCTCCAGCTCCTCCTCCAGGTACACCAGCTCATTATGCTGAATCAGCTGCATTTCTACCATCTTTACTGGAGCTGGAGTGAAGATAAAATGAAACAAATGTTCAAACAATGTTTTTAAAATAAAGAAATGTTACTTGTGCTTGTGACTTTGTGGGTGATCCTGGCTCTGGGGACTAAGCCAGTTAATTAAGACAATTAGAACCAGATCTAAATTTAATAAAAGCTTTGCTTGTCATGACTCATAAACAGAAATAACCGTCTGATATGGGTCATTTCTTTAATAAAAATAATAAAACTGACATTTGTTGACATTCTATAATCGGAGGTCTAGTGGAGCCAGACGTAGTCTCAGTGAACAACCGGCAATATAGAGAGACTGAAGCTTTTGGTCTATGCTTGTCAGTGTGATTCATTTTGGGGAACATTGGCATTGCTGATGCCACTTCAATTTCTATTATTTAGGTACCACTAGACCAGTGTCCAAGTCAAGTGATGGACATCATTGCCAGGCCTAGGCTAGAGCCTGGTATTATTATCATTATCATGAATAGGTCTAGGCCTAGTCTAATTGGCATGTGTCATGGCATTGCTGACAACAAGACAAAATTAAACATGACAGTCATACTCAGATATCTACTGTAGGCCCGGCCCGGCTAGGCCCAACTCCAGCCCAGGGTCAGAGGCTGCGCGCGAGCTCCACCGCCGCCTTGGGCGTTGGACTCGAGCTCCGTCAGACTCAGTCCCTGAACTCTGGAATTGAGAGGCCGTCGGATATGAAAACATCGAACATTTCATGGAAAATGGAAAGTTATAAAGCATATCAAATAGTGAAATGTCAGTAACGTGAAGAGTATGAATTCGACTACATGTACAGGTTTTATACTTACGATTTTAAGGAAAGGATCGAGAGATTGAGAGATTTCAATGGCACTAAAATCGGGCTGACCAGATACTATCGCAGATTGTTTTGGCGGTGAATTATTTGGATAAAATCAATCGAGCATAAATTATCTCCACCCAGTGCTGCATCCTGATTGGTTGATAGCTCTCAAACCAGGTTTGAGAAATTACAAACCTCCTATCTGAGCAGTCTGTAAATTTTGGGTCTGATGACGTACATAAACCTGGTCTGAGGACAAACCTTGCTTTGTGAAATGTAATTTCAGACCAAGGTCTGAACTCAAACCTGAAACGCGTCATATGACGTACATAAACCTTGGTCTGAGGACAAACCGGCTTTGTGAAATGCATTTCAGACCAAGGTCTGAACTCAAACCTGAAACGCGTCATATGACGCACATAAACCTTGGTCTGAGCTCAAACCTTGCTTTGTGAATTCGGGCCATTGTGTTGGAGATCCACTTTATTAGAGCACTAGGTTTTATTTGCTGTTATCACTTTGTTTGGAAGGGTAAAGGACGGTAACCACACTTACATTGCACCCCTTCTTTATCCACTATTCTTCCTTTATCTTCTTCCATCAGTCTCTCATTATCTTCTCTTTCACTGTCAAAATTTCTCTTAACGTATCAAAACCTACTTGGCGACACTTATTACGATGCAAAATTCGCCTGAAAAAAATATTTCTCCACTTCCTTTCGTAAACATTGTATACGAAATCGTATAGATTAGGCTTCTAACAAATGATAATGTGAATCATGTCTGTCTCAAAGAGCTGATATTAAGAAAAGTGATATCAAATAGAATATGTAGGCCATATTGCACTGAAATATTAGTCTTCCGTGTTCAAAAGGCATTCGACGTATCCAAGGAAACATCGTTGAAGAGTTAAATTACCTTTTTAAAACAATCTTTACGAATGGTGATTAGCAGACGGTAGACTGCCCTCAGTACCACGTAATAGAGGACATTGATTATGTCAAATAAGTTGCCATATTTTGTAATATTGATTTTTGCGTGGATATCTCTTGTTTGCCTTAGAATAGAAATGACAGAGAAGTGGATGTTGTAATAACTATCGCATTCTGGTGTATGTACAAAATGTTAGTCTTCCAGAACGTTTAAGTATGGTTTTATAATGAAAATCATTTCAGAGTGAAGCACGAATTTAAAAGAGAAAAAACACACAGACTACTCGTAAATCAGGAGCTTTAAAAAAACACAGACAAATGTTTAGAGAAATTGTTAAAAACACCTTAAATGGTTAGAAGCAAAATATTGTATAGGAAGTAAAATATGTGTTTTGTATTGATAACATAGTGCTTCAATTATATTGGTTCTCATAGGCCTAACTTTATTTTGATGCTCGAATGAAAATTAGACATCTCAACTGAGGCACACATACAAATGTATACACTAGCATTCTCTTTCTAAGTGTGTACTTGAATACCAATGTGGTAAGAAAAGTAGATTGACTGTCAATACTCACACACTTTGTGCATCCTATGAATAGAAGAAAGTTTTCCAACAGAGCGTATAAGCATGCACCTGTGAACTTATTGGCGTTATTCATTTTTCTTTAATCTATAGAGGGCGACTTATTTAGGCTCTTAGTGGTCGATATATTGGCCCGAAATCGCAAAGGAGGTTTGTCGACAAACCTAGGTTTTCGTGCGTCATATGACGCGTTTCGACGCGTTTTTACAAACCAGGTTTGTAAAAAAAAACACGTCATTGAAAACGCGTCATATGACGTACATAAACCTAGATTTATCGACAAACCTCCATTGGAGATGCACTTTTAAAACGTCTTGCTCCGTTATCCAGGATTCTACTAAATAGTAGAATCCTGGATAACAGAGCAAGACGCTTTTTAATATGTGCCTTCATTACTATGTTTGGAAGATTAAAGGACGGTAACTGCACTTGTTTTTCACCCCTCTCTCTCCTCTATTCTCCGTTGTTCCCCTTTATTTCTTCAATTCTCTTCCTTTTTCTCTGTCAACAAATTAAAGGACTCTTTCAGTGTCAATCAACAATACTGTGTGCATACAACAAAATAATGTACATGTTATCATAGGAGCTAGGTTTACAGCGTATATATTTATTTCATTATTATAATCTAATATTTAAAAAGAAACAAAAGAGGAAAATACAACATGCGAACTTTGAGACATGTGATACAGTATTTTACAAAACTCTGTACACAAACAGTATAAAGACCATGCGTGTCTATCGAAATAGTCGCGCCATTTTACCCATAAAAATTGACTTTCTTTCCACAAACAAAAACATAAAGTGACTGCATTTTCCATCGAGATGCGGTGATGAGAACCTCCCCGTAAACAAGAAAAACCACAAAACCAAGCTAGGTCGCTTATGCACACAAGCAGTTGTTTCGATGCAATCTTATTTCAAACTTTTCAACTGGTATGTCATTTTGTAACGATGGGGAAACATTGAATTAATGTTTTCTCCAGAATAATCCCTGGGTTTGCCATGCATGTCTACGAGCATGACTAGAGGTAGATTTAATATCCTCATCATTTCTACAATTTATCATACTATTGTTCCTCTGTACGGCCATGCATTATGGTTCAAGACATGGCCACACAAAAGTTATTCCGGTGGAAAATACAATGAATTATTGATAAGTTACTGCGTTTTCTGTGTTGTTTTTATCTCTGGGGCTGCCCCCTATATGATCTAGCCCCCGCTGCGTACAGTCATGATTCAGTGGCAAAGCAATGGCCTCGTAACTGTGAGGCCCCAGGATCAAAACCGTGTCGATGTGCTATAAATTAGTGCCCTTTTGTGAGGTATTAATCCTCATTTCTGTCAATTATGACTTAGGACGTAGGTCCCCTAGTTGATAAGCATAATAGCACACACATGCTTTAGCAGTCAGGCAAAACAAACACTCGCAATTCATTATTCAATACAATCTGAGAATGTATACTATTATCTAGATCTATTACGAATAAATCATTGTCAAAATCAATCCATAAATTGGGGTAAACAAAATTATTCCACCATTATGACCGACAGTGTATGATAAACATAATTCTAGCTTACCCCATTCTCTTTCTACCGTTAGAAATGTAGATAGTCTGTACATGTTGGATTGAATTGAATCGAATTTAAGTAGATTGAATTAAATTGAATTGAAAGGTTAACTATTATGAAAAAGACAACTTGCCAGATTTACATGAAATATATTCAAAGTGAAATGACTAATTATAACAGAACTGTGGTAAATATTTACATAATGTATCATAATTATTATTCTTACATATTGTTACGAATTTAGATATGTCTGTATCATGTGCATAGCTCATTATTATTTCGCTGTATATTATTGCTTGCTGTGCAAGTCAAACTTGTCCTTCAGTAGATTTACGACGTTGTTTTTCGTCCTCGAGTAGTTCTTGAATTTCGATTGCGTAAGCCCAGGGCCACGCTCGTCTAGAGAATCTGTCCTCGTCTTACGTAACGGCAAGGGCAGATACTCAGTCGCGTGCGGCCTCCGACTAACCCCGAGCGGAGGCCAGACTTTGTCCTCAGTTTGAGGACAGACTCTGCCCTTTAGCTCGAGGTCGGGTTGTGTCCTTGCTGCTACAAAACAGCTCCCTATATAAAGCCAGGGATTCTAAAATCGAGAGACTTCAATCTCCAGAGTTCAGACTTCCTAGGCAGACTTCTAGCTTAGACAGACTTCTGACTGACTTCTTGAGACTTCTCCTCGTACTCCTTTCTGCCGTTTTTCGTAATTCACTGAACCTGACTGTATACCAAGCTGTCATTATTTGAAGTAATAAACATCGAATGGAACTGAAACTCACGAATACTCCATTTCTTCTGTTGAATTTATATTGCATACACGCATGAGCTCGAGTGAGAGAGATATTGAGCGAGAACTGAACGAGAGCAGTCTGAATTAAACACTTGTAAAGCAAATTTCGTTACACTGGTGGCAAGCGGTGGGATTTGGACTTCAACACGGACATCGATTTGATGATAGCTGGCGAGCATTGACTTTGCAAAGTTACATTGAACAGCATGGCTACCATGATGAGGAAGAAACTGAGAATCAGAACTTGCATCTTCAAGTATAAGAATTACTACCCTTTACCGGTATGCTGATAAATGGTACTACCGACTACAAGCAGGCGGTGTGACGTGGTGGCTATGGAATGATTGAGCGTGATTGGTTTCTTCGTGGTCGCGATTTCGACTTCGGTCTGCCTCGCTGGTCAATGTTCCTGTGATCATGGTGAACGTCAACTTATTCTGGGCCTCCGTGACGACGTCGTTGGGTTTGTTATCCCAGCCATGGATGATGGAGAGTCACTCTCAGGAGAATTTGATGGGGAGTAGCTGAGCATATATATACAAAATTCGTCACCGATGTCGGGATTGTTAGTAGTGTAACCGGAGCTGCAAAAGTGCAGGATGACGAGTCGACGATTTCAAAGGGGAACCGAGTGCCTTTTATTTTTTTTACGGTTGCTGCATTGGGTGCCAGCCTCAGAAGGGGAGCACAGCAATGGCAACAAGAGGACGCAGTGCATGGCCATTTATTTAGTAGCAATAGTTTCGTATGTGTAGGGCCAATTTATTTTTGTTCATTTTATTTGTCGAGAGCATCGGTGTGGAAAACGGAGGCAGAGAGTCATCATTTGGATAGCGTTAGAGATCTCGGCATCGTATTAGTTTTGTTGGCGAATTTTTGTGTATGCGTCGGAAAGAATGGGAAATCATTGCAGTTTGGAAATCACAGGACAACCTCGAAGATATCGGAGCAACGTCAATCATTCATGTCCATGATATTGCGCCATGTAGAAGTGGAGGACCCGCCGTAGATACTTGATTGTCAATTGGTCATGTGTTGGGAATATTGCGAAGTCGACATGCTGATTCAATGCTGTAACGTGATCCTTATGGAATATCCTGAAAATATTCTTATTTCTGATTGAGTTATCTGAATTCAGTACAGAGGCGAACACAACCCCGAGCTGTATGGAAGCAGAATTATCATTAAAAATGTCTCGAATATAATGGAATATCAATGTGAAGCCAGGATTCCTACAAAGAGTCACTCTCGCTTAAACTTAAATCAGCAGGACAAGACATCGATCCTCGTCGACAGATCTGGACATTTACTCTAACATTTCAAGATGAACTGGGACTATATTGATCATCGATCGAAGAGACTTAACCATTATTTTGAGAACTCTGTTGTCCGAATGAAGATTGCACGATTCTTTTACTGAATTTTGTTTCGTTGTTGAAACTGATGTTTTGAATCTATTTTGTACATGTTATCACTTGTATATTGCATTTGCATTCTATTACCTCTCCTTATTTCTAGCCCTCGGCAACAATGCCTCCCTTATACCTCTCGATCCTTATAATTATCTCTCTTCTCTTGTTCCTCTCTCCATCTATTTCCCTATCACTATGTCTTCTCTATTTTTCTGTTACATATATTTCTATGATGTGATTGAGATGTTTTAAACTTTTAATCGATTTTTGTGCATATAGTTAAACCTTAATTCGTTACGGCCGCGTAGCCGTTTTCTTTGGAACATATTTTTGTGTGTTAAGTTAAGCACCTCTCGTTCACTGATATCCTTTTCGGCCTGTCTTGATATCCGAAGCCGTCATATTGCTGCTAGAGGCATTGTGTTGCGTAATCACAATGATCGTGCTTTTTTCGGATCGCGTGCTGCATTTCTGCTGACCAAGATTGGAATTTAAAAAAAAAAAAAAAAAAAAAAAAAAAAAAATGCTTCGCTACAAAATTTGGTACTGTTGAAGCGGCTTTCATTCTCCTGCTTCAGCAAATCTTGAGTAGAAAAAGATATCAGTGTACGGGGCGGTTACTTGTTGGCAATTTAACAGCATTTCAGTAACTTTTGTTTATGTTATTTGTTGTTTTAAATTCCATATATCTTTTTGCAACCTGAACGATTATGTTAATAGTTAAGTCTGCTTTGACGTTGTTTTTTTAACATTATATTAGTTTTACTCAACTTTTCGACAGGTCCTTGCGTTGTATTATAGTAGCTTGTAAGGAATACTTTTAATGTCATACATAGATTTTCGTCTTACTTTAGGAGGTCGTGTCTTCATGACCCCGCATTTTATGTCAAACTCACCAGAACTTTTGAAAACTAGATTACACTGTACCAAGCAATTACGACTGTGCTGGTTTCTATCACAATGTTACGTATGGGTAGACAAACATAATTATATGCCGTTTTGAAATTTACACATGTCATCTGTTAAAGTGCTAAGGCCACTTCTGCAACGTCATTTTATTTTAACCAAGTTTTCAAATTCAGACTTGATGTTTACTATCCCTCATTCGCTTCATTTACTCGATATGTCAGTTTTTTTTTTTAATTCATTATGTATATTATGGTACAATCTTTTGGTTTAACATGACTGTAATTCTATTCTTTTTATCGGTCACTGAGGACAGTGACTTTTTAAGGAGAGGGGGAATAGTGTTACGAATTTAGATATGTCTGTATCATGTGCATAGCTCATTATTATTTCGCTGTATATTATTGCTTGCTGTGCAAGTCAAACTTGTCCTTCAGTAGATTTACGACGTTGTTTTTCGTCCTCGAGTAGTTCTTGAATTTCGATTGCGTAAGCCCAGGGCCACGCTCGTCTAGAGAATCTGTCCTCGTCTTACGTAACGGCAAGGGCAGATACTCAGTCGCGTGCGGCCTCCGACTAACCCCGAGCGGAGGCCAGACTTTGTCCTCAGTTTGAGGACAGACTCTGCCCTTTAGCTCGAGGTCGGGTTGTGTCCTTGCTGCTACAAAACAGCTCCCTATATAAAGCCAGGGATTCTAAAATCGAGAGACTTCAATCTCCAGAGTTCAGACTTCCTAGGCAGACTTCTAGCTTAGACAGACTTCTGACTGACTTCTTGAGACTTCTCCTCGTACTCCTTTCTGCCGTTTTTCGTAATTCACTGAACCTGACTGTATACCAAGCTGTCATTATTTGAAGTAATAAACATCGAATGGAACTGAAACTCACGAATACTCCATTTCTTCTGTTGAATTTATATTGCATACACGCATGAGCTCGAGTGAGAGAGATATTGAGCGAGAACTGAACGAGAGCAGTCTGAATTAAACACTTGTAAAGCAAATTTCGTTACAATATCTTATAATTCTTAGTCTAGACACCCTACTTCCGACTGTTGAGGTACTATAATGTGGGGTTGTTTAGCTGTATGGTTAGTACTCAAAATGAAGACTTTGTACAGTTTGCTCCAGACCGTTTGAGTCAGTTGAAGGAGGAAACAGCCAAGAATGCAGAGTTTGCAGCACTACAGAAGGTGATTGTGAAAGGGTGGCCAGAGAAGAGACGTGAGCTACCACGGCAGCTGCAGAGATACTGGGCCTTTCGAGATCAACTTGCAGTTGAGGATGGACTGATCCTGAATGGAGAACGAATCCTTATTCCACACTCCATGAGAAAGTACATACTGAGCAAGCTTCACGAAGGTCATCAAGGTATCGAGAGGACACGACTTCGGGCTAAGGCTTCTGTGTACTGGGAATCAATCAATGATGATATCGAGGTCCTGGTGAAAGGCTGCTCAGTCTGCCAAGAGTACAAGCCCTCGCAGCCCCATGAGACTCTTCTCCAGCACGAGATACCTACACGATCCTGGCAAGTCTTAGGTACAGACTTATTTCACATTGAAGGGAACAATTATCTCATCATTGCAGATTACTTCTCTAAGTTCCCTTTCATCCGGAAAATGCCTCAAGAGTGTACCAGTGCTGCAGTAGTCAATGCGACCCGTCAGGTGTACGCAGAACAAGGAGTTCCAGAAAGAATCGTTAGCGACAACGGGAGACATTTTGACTCCTCAACATACAGAGACTTTGCTACACAGTGGGGATTCAGCCATGTTACATCCTCTCCCCACTACCCCAGGTCAAATGGTTTCATTGAGCGAATGATTCAAACTGTCAAGAATACGCTCAAGAAAGCTAAAGCGAGTGGTATCGACCCCAACATGGCTCTACTATGTATCCGTGCCACTCCCATTGACAGCCGCATACCAAGCCCAGCTGAGCTTCTTTACGGGAGGAAGATGAAGGACAACTTACCAACTCGAATCCGCAACAACTCCCCTGGTCGTGATGAAAACCATCGCATGCAGCTTCGACAGCAGAGCCAGAAGTATCATCACGACAAATCAGCCCATGACCTATCACCACTCTCACCTGGACAGTTTGTGAGAGTCCAAGACCAGACATCACGTCACTGGATAACAGCTACTGTTCGTGAGCAATGCCATGATCCTAGGTCATACCTCGTCGAGACGCCTAATGGAAGGGTGCTACGCAGAAACCGGCAACACCTCGCTGATATTGAGCCCAGGCGTATCCATCATGATGAGGAGGTAACCAAGACACCCGATCCTCCTACACGCGAAGAGATGACGCTTGATCCAACGCCCGACATCGGAGGTTCTCCTGCCCCAACCCCTGTCCCAAGCCCCAACCACCAGCAGACTACCCGCAGTGGCCGGGTGATCAAAAAGCCAGATAAATTGACTCATTGATAGGACTTCATCTTTGGATATTTCAAGTTTGGACATTATGGACTCAGTTTATTATTCTGTAAAGGGGGATGTAATATGTGATCTTATACATTGACTCAATGCTACATGCTATACACACATACACACAGTTAATGTATAAGATCACATATTACAGGTACTATGTCCCATTTGCAGGCCCACAAAAATGAAAAGGTTAAATTCCAAAGGCATTTAAAAGATAATACTAATTTAGAACTTCCCTAAAAAAGGTGGGGCTTGAAAATATCTTCAAGTGGGAAAATAACGACTATTAGTTGTCGAATCGACTTAAGAGCTATAGAGCCAGTAAGTAAGAGCCTGATTTTCAGACATTTGTACCGAATAGTCGTACGTTTTATGCTGCGCAAAGATTCAATCAGTTTAATCTTGGCCATTACAAGAAGTGGGTTA
This sequence comes from Strongylocentrotus droebachiensis, assembly GCA_035222895.1. Classification (NCBI taxonomy): domain Eukaryota; kingdom Metazoa; phylum Echinodermata; class Echinoidea; order Camarodonta; family Strongylocentrotidae; genus Strongylocentrotus; species Strongylocentrotus droebachiensis. Next base: position 23,845 of record JAVYIG010011133.1, read on the forward strand.
TTGATGTAGACAAATGCTCATGTACCATTTACAGCTCATTGTATGTACAGTATGTTATTACCAAAGAAGAAAAAGCCAGCCAGTCACTCAATAGTGTCCGACAGTGAAGTCTAGCAAGTAAAAGGGTTTCCTTGCATAATTTGAATATTAGGACACTGCTAACGTTTAAATTTCACAGATAGGACATACCGTACATGACATATTCATAATTCCTGCAATGTTCTACATAATTTCATGTTGGCTGAAAAAGGGACATAGTGTCTTTAAACGAGGCCTGTTTTTTGCTGAAACGCTATTCTTCTTTACATCATAGCAAACTACTCTGCCATATAATCAGTCCCAGAACATTTAATTTAATAGCTTTTCAGACAGGGTGCAAAGTGAATACGAAGGACTTTTTCATGGAATGTAGCACCATGGTCCAGTAAGCTTTGTTTTTAAATTTATTTTATGCATTAGTCAAGTTCAATGTAACTTACATACGAAGAGTAAAATCTTATTATAAAATGAAAACAAATTAATGCTACCAATAACTTGACTGAATGACTTGTGAAAGCTGAAAAGCATATTTACAATTGGGTCTTGGCAAGTCAACATTAATTATTTCTTTAATTAAAGATACAAAATAATCACAAAATAAAGCACAACATATAAAGCACAACAAAAAATAAACATTTCAATACTTTGAGAAAAACAACATGAAAAAAATAACCCTAAGAAGAAGTTTATCAATTTGTTTATCAATTTTTGAAGTTAAACATTATGTCGTATCACTAAATTTCAGTAAATATCTAAGAGATATGATTACACAATGCAACATTTCGAGAGAAGAAAGTATTATCATTATAGAGGATAATGAAAAAATATATTCAGGCAATTAAAATCTATCTAGAGAATGAGCATCTTCTCATTCGGTTATTAATTATCATATAATAAACAACAGAACATGAAACGTAGGCCCATTATTAGAGTAGATCTGGAGCAGAGAGGTATACACACTACAAATAAGGGTGAACAGAGTGTGAGATACAGATAATTATGAACAACAGAATATGAAATGTAGGCCCATTATTAGAGTAGATCTGGAGCAGAGAGGTATACACACTACAAATAAGGGTGAACAGAGTGTGAGATACAGATAATTATGAACAACAGAATATGAAATGTAGGCCCATTATTAGAGTAGATCTGGAGCAGAGAGGTATACACACTACAAATAAGGGTGAACAGAGTGTGAGATACAGATAATTATGAACAACAGAATATGAAATGTAGGCCCATTATTAGAGTAGATCTGGAGCAGAGAGGTACACTGTACAAATAAGGGTGAACAGAGAGTGACATGTAAGGTGATGTCAGACACAATTTTCCCGATCCAACTTGAATTATCTAGATAATTGGCCTCTGTCTGACACCGCCTATAGATTATAAACAATAACATTTGAAACATAGGCCCATATTAGAGTAGAGTTGAAGCAGAGAGGTAAACACACTACAAAACAATGTTAATAGAGAGTGTGAGCTGGATTACAGTGATACTTTGATAAAATACAACTTCTTTTCACAAGCAAACGCGAGCATGTCTGGAGTGAGGGAAACCAAGTGACACCAATCAGAACGAAACGTCAGATTAAGTACATTGAACTCAACTCTCTCCTTCAGGTTCAGACCATCAAGGTCATAGAGCCTGATCACCACGTTACCATTCTTACGATCGACCCATGCGACATACACCCTATCTCGCTTATCCACGGCAGCAAACAGGTGGACATCGTTTGGAGCTTGTAGAGTCTTACCAGCATTCCCATTCCTGTCATAGACCGTCACCACGCTTCTATTGGTGAAACATGAACTCGTGACGATCAAACCCGACCTGGTGGCTGATACCTGGTTAGTATTGTTGTGTTTAGTTGGAACAGTGTGTTTAAGAGTGGATCCAGTCGGGTCATAGATGCAGACTTGCTTTCTATTGTTAGCGATGAGGATTTCATCTGATGGACTTCTGTTTAGTTTGAGATAATTATAGCCATTCCTTTTCACGTGTATGATTGATTTCTTGGAGCCATTGGGAGAATATATGTGTGCTTCAGCGCGACCCGTCGATATACATAATGACCTGTCTTGTTGAAATACAAGATCATTACACATCACGTTACTTGGTATGTTTGTATACTGGTGCTGAATACCAGCTGAATCAACGATAGCTATACCAAGTGTATCAGAATATCCGATAGCCACACTGTCATCAGAGTACTGGGTCATTCCATGCATCCGTCCCCGTAGACCCACACACCGATTGACTTGCAACGTGGGATCTGATTCTGAGATGCTCCCGAGGTCAAGACGAGTATCATCTGCAGGATTGAACCTCTTCTGATGTGCTTTCTTCGTAATGGCTGCTGCAGAAGTGTGATCAGTAGCATCCTTCAGCATGGCATCTAGCTCATCACAGAGCAAGGTGTGAGCAGACAGACTGTCTGTCTCAAAACGACCAAGTTTGTCATTAGCTACCAGTGTCATTGAACTACAAATACTCTTGATCCTCTGTCGATCCTTGGATTTCAAGACGTTGAGGTCGTCCTCGAAACTCCGCTTTACTGCAGTGATTTGCTCAATGAGATTTCGATGATTTTCTTCAAGCTCTTGAGCTTTGATGCTGTAGGCTAGACTGACATCGCCCAGTAGTTTCTGCACGGCAGTGTATACTTCATGGCGTTGTACTTCCACATTCTGAATGTTTTTCTCGAGTTCTGATTTCTTAGTGGCACATCGCTGGACAAGGTCGTCCACCTAAACAAACAAACATAATAGAGAAGTGAAAACACATTTTGTAGAATGAGATGTATGCCAATAAAATGGAGCTTGTTTTAAAATCAAGCACCCGATTTAAGGCGCGCCTGTTGTTTCACAAAATATAGAACCAGCAACATCAAAAATCTTCTGTGAAATAGAAAGGTGTAATCAAGTATGTTAGAAACACATGGGAAAATCCCAGCCTACTTCAAAATAATTATTTGCATATAAGTCAAAATAAGTGAGCATATGCGAGCAACATAAAGAGCTTCATGTCTTCTAAGAGGGGCTGGCAAAATTGTTGTTTCACCCCTTTACTAGAGAGAAGCTTTGAACTTCGCACCCTATCCGTTTCAAGCGCGTATAAATATTTCTAGTTATTGGGGTGGGGGTGTATCTGCTGCCATGCTTGCGGTGCCTATATTGTAGAAAGGGGTTTACAATCATACTAAACATCGGGTCTAGTAATATTCAAGGAGCGTAATGACGGAGGGGGGACTTGTTGATTTTAGGATGCTGAAAATTTATATTTCAGAGCACTTGTTATCTTATCATAATACTAAGGAAAATAAATACAATTTTCCTTCTTTCCTTTGCGAGGCCAACCCCCCGTACGTCCCCGACTCGATTATTGCATCAGCCTCTCTGCCCCCTCCCTGCTTCCGGCACATACGTTACCTTACATGAAACCATGTTTACCTTAAGCCGTAACTCCTGCTCAAAGTCAGCCTGATTCTTGATTTTGTGAATTTGATGACCGACTATCACGCACTTGAAACAGACGTGGACCTTACAATCCTCACAAAACATATCTTTGTTCTCTTGTTTGTGGATGTAGCACTTCTCGGATGGATGACCAATGCTGACCTTCCTGTTGATGATATCCTGTATGGGTACAATCTCATGGGCCTCAAACATCAGAGACAAACCCTGATGACAGATCAGACACTGCTCACACAAGTAGTTGTTGCAGGTTTTGCAGAATGACACAGCTTCTTCTTGACGTTTGCAAGCAGAGCATTTTGGACGCATCTCAAGGACAGCATTCATCCCTCCACATTCGACGTGGTAATCTTCTACGAGTCCGTTGACACCCACATTGGTGAGGAAATCATTGACACGGTTCGCAGACAACTTGGTGACCACCCTGCAGAGAGGACAGATCATGTGATCGAGATCCTGATGGGACAGGTCATAGTTCTTGAGACACTTCCGACAGAAGGTGTGTCCGCATGAAGTCAGGATGGTTGCCTCGTCGAAGATTTCAAGACATAGTGGACACGTCAGGTTCTCTAAAGAGCTTGGAGCTTTCTCTTCCTCTGTCTTCTCAGCCATTGGTACAAAATATCGGGTTTCCGGCTTATTACAAAAATGAGCTCATTCTACGAATATATCCAAGGTCCAATGAAGCTTATGTGTGATCAGCTAATGTGTACTTGAAGCCAACATCAGTTCACGAAAGCACAAACTATATGCAGTGATGTATATAGTAGATTGTACCAATATCCTGAGTCTACGTAACAAGTGCGTCCTAACTGCATGCAGTTCAATACCAATTTGTAACGTTGATCACAAATATGTGTAGAAACAGGTGCGAATAACGTTGATCAGAAGTACTCTCTATTCAAGTGTATACATCAATACGAATGTAATTTCAATACTTTACGCCTATACTATAAGTAGATCGTCTGTGGAAATATTGCAGCTGTCCATCTTATGAATAGAAGTGGGTTTTCCCACAGAGAGGGGGCGCAGCGTTTAGTTAAGCACCTTTGAAGAACTTTAATAATGGCCAAATATAAACAAAGTCTATGATATGTGCAATTACTTCAAAATGTTTCCTTTATCACATCGCTAACAATGTACTTGTTATTATATAATTTTACTTATGAAAACCTTGTCAACTATTTATGTTAATAGTGATTGGGTAGACCTTATTGTGCGTTGACTACAGTTTACATACATTAAACATGTCCTCATTGAATAAATTGAATTTGAACTTGAATGTCGACCACATAATACTCAGTCTGGTGTTTGAAACCAGCAACAGAACTACTTATCCAGGCGATCGTAGCACATGTCAATATAGACGGATGTAATGGTCGACTATACATTTATGGAGCGTCCCCACCACAACTGGAACCTATAAAGAGCTCAACACGTTTCCTTCATTTATTTAGAATACATCGTACGCTGTGAGAAAAATGAATATATATTTATGTCTGTGATTTCAACCTTGAACGTTTCGCCATCAACACAATGCTTTTTGCCGAGCTATATCCACGAGCAGTGGCGTAGCTACGAAGGGGGGGCGTTTGTGGGGGGGCACGTGGTGTACACGTATGTGCCCCCTAATCGATTGGCCCCCCAAAAAAGGGTAAGAGCGAGGGGAAAGATGAAGGAAAATAATTTTAAAAATACCGTGAGATTATTAATATATCAGGAGATACTTTTTGCTCAAAAATGTTCTTCGAATATTATACTATTATGTGAACGCAACTCTTACAACAGATTGTGATACAGAAAGAAAAAAAAAATCACGACATAATGTTAGTGACGTAAGCAGCAAGCACCAGCAGGTGCTATCTTGGGGGGGGGGGGGTGGTATACTAAAAAGAGACATTGATTAGTGTTCCGTGTTCAAAAGGAATTTGACGTATCCAAGGGAACATCGTTTAAGAGAGTTCAATTATAAATTGCTGTTCTATACTAGCTACCTGTTTGAAACAATATTTACAAATAGGGAATAGCAGAAGACAGATATCACCCCTAAGTTCCACGTTATAGAGGACATTGCCCATGTGTTTTATTGAATGTGAACTGAACAAGTATTATGTCGCACAGGTTATGATGTTTGTTTTTTATAATGATTTTGGCATGGATATCTCTTGTTTACCTTAGCATAATAATGGCAGAGAAGTGGAAGTTGTAATAACTATCGCATTCCGGTGTATATAATGGTCGTCCGGAATAAGTATGATTTTATTGAAAAGCGTTTCAAAGTCAGGAACGTATTCGAAAGAGAAAAAATACACAGGCTGTAATTCAGGAGCTAAAAAAGCCAGACAAGAGGTTCCCAGAGAAATTTTTAAAAACACCTTAAATAATAAGTAGCAAAATAGTGTATAGGCGAGAAAATATGTGTTTAGTATTGATTACATAGTACTACAATTCCATTGCTTCTCATAACTTTATTTCTGATGCTTGAAATTGAAATTAGACATCCTAATTGAGGCACACACACACAAGCATTCTCTTTTCAAGTGTGTATTTGAATACCAATGTGGTTAGTGGTTACAATGGTAAAATCACACTTGAGTAGATCGTCTGTGAATATCATGCAGTTTGTACATCCTATGAATCGAAGTGGGTTTTCCCACAGAGCGATTAAACATGCACCTTTGAACTAGTTGGCGGTATTCATTTTTTTAATTATCTAGAGAGGGCGACTTATTTCGGATATCAGTGGTGGGTATATTATGTTGGAGATCCACTTTAGTAGAATCCTGGATTATAGAGCTAGACAATTTATTTGCTTTCATAACTATAATTGGAAGAGTAAAGGACGGTCACTACATTTGGTTTCCAGCCCCTCTTTTCCGCAAAGCTTTCGTTATTTCCTTATACATGTATTTCTCTCTTTCTCTTCCTCTTTCTCTGTCAACAATTAAAGGACTCTTCTAGTGTCAATCAACAATACCGTGTACATACAACAAAAATAATGTACATGTAATTAAAGGCCAGTTTAACAGCATATACATACTTTTTATAGCTATTTTCTAATAAAAAGAAAAGAAACAAAAGAGGAAAATACAAGATACGAACTTTAAGACATGTGTTTTTAAAGGTACTTAACAAAACTGTGTACAAAAACAGTAGAAAGATCATGTATATGTATCGAAACAATCGCGCCATTTTACCCATAAGAATTGACTTTCTTTCTTTGATCGAAAACATAAAGTAACTGCAGTTTCCGTCGAGATGCGGTTATCAAAACCTCCCCCCCCCCCCCCCAAAAAAAAAAAAAAAAAAATACAACAACAACAAACAAACAAAACACGCTAAAAACAAAAACAAATACAGAATAATTTTTGTTTAAAGAAAGATATGAAGAAAATTGTCCCAAAGCTAGGTCGCCTATGCACACAGGGAATTTCTACGATGTTATATTCTTACAAACATATCAACTGGTATGTCGTTTCATTAACAATGGGGAAACATTGAATTTATGTTTACTCAGGTTTCACCCCTTGGTTTACCATGAATGTCTACTAGCGTGAACAGAGAAAAGTTTAAAACCCTCATCATTTCTATAATTCATCATATGATAAACATAATCCTATCTTAATACCCCATTCACTTACTACCGTTTTAAAATGCAGATTAAGATATTCCAAATTCCGTGTCACAAATCGATAGTCTGTATGAATTTAATTGAATTGAATAGAATTTATTTAAACTGAATTTAATTGAATTGAAGTGTTAACTATTATGAAAAAGACAACCTGCCGAATTTACATGAAAAACTTTCAAAGTGAAATTACTAATTATAAAAGAACTGCACTTTAATAACATTTACATCATGCATCATAATATTCTTACATAACTTAGAATAATTAGTCACGAAAAAAACTTCGCCTTATATTTGTTAGTGCATTGCTCTTCTCCACATCATAGCAAACTCATCTGTGATATCATTAATTAGTTCCCAGAGCAGTCAATATAATGGATTTCCAGACTGGGTGCAAAGTGAATACGAAATAATTTGTAATGGAATGTAGCAATATTTTCACCATGGGCCTGTAAGGCTTCTTAGTGGAATTTGATATGATGTAGGCCTATTAGTCAAGTTCAATGTATCATACCTATAAAGAGTAAAAATGATATCATAAGAGGTGTCGTGGTCGAGTGGATACGTCACAAGGTCCGCGGTTCGAGTCCCGCCGCGGCACTGATGTCCTTTGGCAAGACATTGATCTACATTTGCCACTCTCCACCCAGGGGTTAAATGGGTACCCGGTAGGACGCGAAAGCCAATGTAGTATGCTTAGCAATTTGAGCCTAGTAGCTCTTGCTGGAATGCTCCCCAGGGAGTGGAAAAAGTGCATATATTGTGTGCGGGCAAGCAAGAATCCGATGACCGGGGCTAATAACTGTAAACCGCTTATAAACTAGGACTTATCGATGTATTAAGCGCTGTATAAGCAGAAATATTATTATTGATATAATTATAAAAGAAAAAAAAAATTACTTTTCCTCTTTCAACTGTTCATATTTATTACAACGATGGTACATGTTAACATATTCACACACATATACATATACATATAGATCAATTTGCACAATACAATACATTTACAAAATTAACATGAAATTGAAAGGGAAGGAGGGCCGACTAAAAAGCAGACCTTGAAGGGTGTAGGCCCCTTGTAAAAGTAATTATTAAGAATTATTATTTGATGAGAAAAAAAAACAATAACAATAACTACTTCAGTAATACAAAAATCACTTTTAAACGCAAAACATTGATAAATACATACATGTTTATAAAAAGAAACAATCAAAGTTGCATAAAGTCACACAACAAATTATATTTGATTGGCGAATGCAATAGCCTAGTTAGTAACTATTCAGAAGAAGCTTTTAAGTCTCCTTTTAACCATTTGTATCGAATTACACTGTATAATATCATTTGAAAGAGAATTCCACAGTTTTGGACTTGTAAAAACAAATGCCTTTTGTGCAAAAGATGTTCTATTTAATGGTAGATGAAAAGAGCTCGCCTGGCGAGTGAATTAACTATGAATCTAATCATTTAATACGAACATATCATTAAAAGGTAAAGGTAATTGTTAAGTGTTGAGCTTGTACATTAACTGTCCATTAATTTTATTATTCAGAAAAAGATTATTCGTGTGTGCCCGAAAATCTGCATTATTAATAATACGAATCGCTCTTTTTTGTAATATAGAGAGTCTATTCATTTGGGAAGTTGCTGCACTGCCCAAGGCGATAAGTCCGTAATTCAAGTAAGGAAGAATAAGCGTAGAATACAAGGATAACATATTATAATGGGGTAGGAAGTGTCTTAATTTGCTAAGGATACCAGTGTTGCGAGCAATGATTTTGCAGATATTGTCAATGTGCGTTTTCCAAGATAGTTTTTCATCAATGACTAGCGCCCAAAATTTTGTTGATCGGGCCCTTTGAATGGCAGTACCATAAAAAATATACAATTAGGCAAATTTGCAACCTTATTACTAAATAGCAGTTAACATATTAACTTGATAGGATGACCACGAAAGCGGAAAAGCTTAGTTACAATGGGGTACTATTTACAAAGTCAGTATTATTTATTTCCCCATTAGAGATACAAAATAATCACGATACAAATCACGTTATATAAACAAAAACAAATAAACTTTAAAATACTTTAAAAATAAATGCAAAAGAGAAATATCACTTATAAGAAGTAAATCAATATTTGTTTTCAGTTATCAAGTTATACATAATTATATTATTATATCACTTGCATCTATTTGTTGCGTTTCAAGTGAAAGTAAAATATCACAAATAATATAGCAACAAATTCTGACATACTAAATTTGTTAACTTATTAGAGTGAATCGCAAAAATTATTGTTTTTTGATTTTGCAGTATACCGATCATTTGTTCAAATATCAAAGAGAAAACAAGTACAGAATGAAAAAAGCATATGCATTTTTAACTTGTTTATAGCATACCATTTCAATAGAGGGAAGTTTTCATGTTATTGGATAATGACAACTGTATTTTAATAGGCAATTAAAATCTATCGATAGAATCACATAATAAACATTCAAATATGAAACATGGGCCCCTTTTATAGATCTGGTGCAGAGAGGTATACACACTACAAATAATGGTAATATAGAGTGTGAGCTGGATTACAGTGATACTTTGATAAAATACAACTTCTTGTCACAAGCAAACGCGAGCATGTCTGGTGAGAGTGAAACCAAGTAACACCAATTACGACAAACCGTCATATTAAGTGCATTGAACTCAACTCTCTCCTTTAGGTTCAGACCATCAAGGTCATACAGCCTGATCACCACGTTACCATTCTTACGATCAACACTCGCTACATACACCCTGTCGTGCTCATCCACGGCAGCATACAGGAGGAAACCGTATGGAGCTTGTAGAGACTTACCAGCATTACCATCCCTGTCATAGACCGTCACCACGCTTGGATTGGTGTAACAACATGAACTCGTGACGATCAAACCCGACCTGGTGGCAGATATCTGCCTCGTCTCGTTGTGTGTTGTTGGAACAGTGTGTTTGAGAGTGGATCCAGTCGGATTATAGATGTAAACTTTCTTATCGCTGTTAGCGATGAGGATTTCATCTGATGGACTTCTGTTTAGTTTGAGATAATTGCCATTGCTTTTCACGTTGATGGTTGATTTCCTGGAGCCATTGGGCGAATATACATGTGCTTCTACGCTACTCGTCGATACGCATAACGACCTGTCTTGTTGAAACACAAGATCATAACACATCATATTACTTGGTATGTTTGCATACTGCTCCTTTTTACCAGCTGAATCAATAATATCTATACCATGTGTATCATGTGCTTCATGATATCCGATAGCCACACTATCATCAGAGTACTGGGACATTCCATATAGCATTCCTCGTAGATCTACACACTGAATGACTTGCAACTTGGGATCTGTTCTTAAGATGCTCCCGAGGTCAAGGAGACTATCATCGGCAGGCTTGAACCTCTTCTCATGTGCTTTCTTCATAATGGCTACCGCAGAAGTGTGATCAGTAACCTCCTTCAGCATGGCATCCAGCTCCTCACAGAGCAAGGTATGAGCAGACAGACTGTCTGTCTCAAGATGACCCAGTCTGTCATTAGCTACCAGTGTTATTGAACTACTAATACTCTTGATCCTCTGTCGATCCTTGGTTTTCAAGACGTTGAGGTCGTCCTCGAAACTCCGCTTTACTGCATTGATTTGCTCGATGAGATTTCGATGATTTTCTTCAAGCTCTTTAGCCTTGATGATGTAGCTTTGACTGACATCATCCAGTAGTTTCTGCACGGCAGTGTAAACTTCATGGCGTTGTACTTCCACATTTTGAATGTTCTTCTCCAGTTCTGATTTCTTAGTGGCACATCGCTGGACAAGGTCGTTCACCTAAACAAAAAAAATAACAGAGAAGTGAAAAGAACATTTAGCTATGACATGTAGCCACGTTTACTAACGCCTTTTATATATACCCCTTCTCCGCAACAAACACCCGTTCTCCTTTCTTGATATTTGAAAAGAATAATGAATTTAAGTTTCAACAACATCAACAAAAGAAAAATACATAGTATTCCTACCTTTATTGTTGGTAGTATTGGAATGTAGATCTCTTAAGCATATGTTTTAAAGCACAGAAGCAGTTTTAACATATTCAAAGTTATTATTTCCATAGGACATAAGATACCTCATATTAAAGAGTTTTTATAATACTAAAGTTCATATATAACTCGATAGAAAGTTTGTTATTTAGCTAGTGAGTGTGGTGACCCAGGGGAAAAATGCTTATGTGAAATTGAAAAGTGTAATCAAGTATAGCTTGAAACACATAGAAAAATCCCAGCCTACTTTAAAAAAATGATTTGCATGTCAGCGATCAAAAAGCGAGCAACAGAAAGAACTTCATTTTTTCTCAGAGGGATGTCAACATTGTTGTCTCACCCCCTTTACTAGAGAAAAGCTTTGAACTTCGCACCCTATCCGTTTCAAGATCATATGCAGTAGACAGGGTGTGTACAGTGATGAGAAACATCCCAACTATTAAAGTGCGAAGAGTCTTGCGACCGACAGGAAAAAGATAGCGTTTGGGAAATTTGAAACCGTATTTCAGATGAATTAAAAGCTTTTCTAGTCTACTATATCATCAATATAATACAATAATTATTGTGGTAATATCTTGCGAGCCGGGCGGGGCCCTGGCCTAGCCTTCTAACCATCGATCTGTTTTCCGTGTAATTCAGAAAACGTGCGATGCATGGAGCGTAGCGACCAACAAAAAAAACAACCTATTTTGCTTTGCAAATTTATTGACGTTAACATTTTTGTCTGGCAAAGGAGGCGAAAGAAAAAGAAAAGAAAATTGTAAAGATATTTGGCCTTGTGAGAGGTAGGGGGCAGAAACGATTCGGCTCCACCGCCGATAGAGGGAATAGTATATATCTCTTACTTGTGTTGCCTCTTGGAGACAGGCTTTCAACAGGCTATAAACATAGGATTGCACTTCTTTACTTCTTATCTGAGTAAATTTAGGCTTTGGAATGGTTAAATTATGCATTTCAGAGGATTAATCTGCTGATATTTATTGTCAAGTGGGGATCTCATGTCGCCCCAACCCTTTGATTGATAGAAGTGTTTGCTCCCATGCTTGTGGTGCATTTAATTGATTGGAGAAGGGGTTTATTAACATAATAAACACCTGGTTTATTAATATTTGAGGGACCGTAATGACACTCATTCATTTATCTTTCAGAGCACTTATCTTATTATAATGCAAAGGAATTACATACATGTATAGTTTTCGTTCTTTCCATTGCGAGGCCTACCCCCCCCCCCCCCCCCGCCCCCACACTTGAATTATGTATTGCATTAGCCCCTTCTGCCCCCATCCTCTCCCCGCTTACGGCGCCTACGCGGTACATTAAGCCCCACTGTCCTACTTGTAGCTACTTGCTCCCTCTATATAGAAAACTTCCCCAATCGGTGCCTGTTGGTCCCCCATGATCCTATATTTCTTATGTTATTTGAGAGCTGAGTTAATGAGATAGCCACCTGTCAGTGACCTCGCTGTGAGGTTTAATCCCTCCTTGCCAAACTAGTGGAGATAAGCTTTAAGTTAAATGAAACCACGTTTACCTTAAGCCGTAACTCCTGCTCGAAGTCAGCCTGATTCTTGATTTTGTGAAATTGATGACCGACGATCACGCACTTGAAACAGACGTGGACCTTACAATCCTCACAAAACATATCTTTGTTCTCTTGTTTGTGGATGTAGCACTTCTCGGATAGATGACCAATGCTGACCTTCCCGTTGATGATATCCTGTATGCCCAGGTCGAAATTCCAGTTGATACCAGTTGAAACCAGTAAGGATTTCCAACTGGTATCTACTGGTTTGAACTGGTCTCAACTGGTCTCAACTGGTACCAGTTGATACCAGTTGATACAATTTGGAAACCAGTAGAAATACCAGTTGACATTTGAAACCAGTTGATATTACCAGTTGATTTACCAGTTGAAACCAGTAGATCATTACCAGTTGATTTACCAGTTGAAAACCAGTATGATTACCAGTTGATTTACCAGTTGAAAACCAGTAGATGATCACCAGTTGATTTACCAGTTGAAAACCAGTAGATGATTACCAGTTGATTCCAGTTGAAAACCAGTAGATGATTACCAGTTGAAAACCAGTAGATGAGTACCAGTTGATTTACCAGTTAAAAAAACAAGTAGATGATTACCAGTTGATTTACCAGTTGAAAACCAGTAAGATTACCAGTTGATTTACCAGTTGAAAACCAGTAGATAATTACCAGTTGATTTACCAGTTGAAAACCAGTACGAATACCAGTTGATTTACCAGTTGAAAAACCAGTTCAATTTATCTCATGAATATTCATGATTTGCATGTTTTCACAGAAAATATAATTATCATGATCTTTCAAGCAAATGTGACAATGCACATACATTTTGTGATTTACATTTTCTTAGTTAATTATTGACAAATATATTACACATGTCTGATCATGTTTTTCATCTAATTTAAGACGTAAAATTAGTTATATTGATATATGTAATTACTAACCAGAAATAAAGTGTATAAATTTATATATATGTATGCACGAACAATATATGTCAAATCACACAATACACATCTGTAATCTACTTCAAATGATCAAATGATGGGGTAATTGCAAGAGTTAGTATTATGTGGTAAATTTGGTGGCCAGATTCTAATAATGATTATTGATTATCAGTTGATTGATTACTGGATAATCATCTGAAAAATCAACTGGTAAATCAACTGGTAATTCAACTGGAAATTCAACTGGTAAATCAACTGGTCTCAGTTAGCGTTGTTTCAATTTCCATATTAAAAACCAGTTGAATCTACTGGTTTCAACTGGTACCAGTTGACTTACTGGTTTTAACTGGTACCAGTTGCCTACTGGTTTCAACTGGAAATTCAACTGGTAAATCAACTGGTAATTGAACTGGTAATTGAACTGGTAAATCAACTGGTAATTCAACTGGTAAATCAACTGGTAATTCAACTGGTAAATCAACTGGTCTCAGTTAGCGTTGTTTCAATTTCCATATTAAAAACCAGTTGAATCTACTGGTTTCAACTGGTACCAGTTGACTTACTGGTTTTAACTGGTACCAGTTGCCTACTGGTTTCAACTGGAATTCCGACCTGGGTGGATACAATGTCGTGACCTTCAAAGAAGACTGCAAGATGTTGATGACAATCTAGACACTTATCACACATGTAGTTATTACACGTTCTGCAGAATGAGACTGCATCTTGCTGAAACTTGCAAGCAGTGCAGTTTGGACGCATCTCAAGGACAGCATTCACCCCTCCGCATTTTTCGTGGTAATCGTCTACTAGTCCGTTGACAGTCACATTGGTGAGGAAATCATCAACACGGTTCGCAGACAACTTGGTGACCTCTCTGCAGAGAGGACAGATCATGTGATCGAGATCCTGATGGGACAGATCATAGTTCTTGAGACACTTCCGACAGAAGGTGTGTCCACATGAAGTCAGGATGGTTGCCTCGTCGAAGATATCAAGACATAGTGGACACGTCAAGTTCTCTGAAGAGCTTGTAGTTTTCTCTTTCTCAGTCTTCTCAGCCATTGGTACGAATATAGGATTTTGGGCTTATTACAAAAAAGAGTTCATTCTACGCATAATGTATCCAATGTCCATTGAAGCTTAAAAGTGTGATCAGCTAATGTGTACTTAAAGTCAGCAGTCAGTAAATGAAAGCACAAACTATGTGCAGTGATGTATTATACCAATATCCCGAGTCTATAGTGCGTCCTATAACTGCATGCAGTTCTATACCAATTTCTCACGTTAATCAGGGATGTGTTAGTTTATGTGTCGAAAGAGGTGCGAATAACGTTATTCAAAAGTACTGCGTCTCTACTCAAGTGTATAATACAAATGTGATTACAATGCTACGCTCACACTTATTGATAAGTAGATCGTCTGTGAAAATAATGCAGTTTGTGCATCCTATGAATAGAAGTGGGTTTTCCCACAGAGAGCGCGCCCAGCGTATTCACCTTTGAACTTAAATGGCGGTATTTATCATTTTGATCTATAGAGGGCGGCTTGTTTAGTTTTTAGTAGTGGATACATTGTGTTGGAGATCCACTTTATTAGAATCCTAGGTTTTATTTGCTCTTATCACATTGTTTGGAAGGTTAAAGGACGGTAACCACACTTACATTTCACCCATTCTTCATCCTCTATTTATTTTTATCTTCTTCCATCAGTCTCTCATTCTTTTCTCTTTCATTGTCAAGATTTCTATTAACGTATGAAAACCTACTTGGCGACACTTATTACAATGCGAAATTCGCCTGAAAAAAGATTTCTCCACTTCCTTTCGTAAACATTGTATACAAAATCTTATAGATTAGGCTTTTAACAAATGATAATGTGAATCATGTCCGTCTCAACGAGCTGATATTAAGAAAAGTGATATCAAATAAAATATGTAGGCCATATTGCACTAAAATATTAGTCTTTCGTGTTCAAAAAGGCATTAAACGTATACAAGGGAACATCGTTGAAGAGAGTTAAATTACCTGTTTAAAACAATCTTTACGAATGGTGATTAGCAGACGACAGATACTGCCCCTTGTACCACGTAATAAAGGACATTGTCCGTGTTCATTGAATGTGAAATAATCAAAATGTCCTTGATAACGTCAAATAATTTGCCATATTTTTGTAATATTGATTTTTGCGTGGATATCTCTTGTTTGCCTTAGAATAAAAATGGCAGAGAAGTGGATCATGTTGTAATAACTATCGCATTCTGGTGGATATACAAAATGTTAGTCTTTCAGAACTTTTAATTATGATTTTAATGAAAAGCATTTCAGAGTAAAGCACGTGTTTGAAATAGAAAAAACACGCAGACTAATCGTAAATCAGGAGCTTTAAAATAACAGACAAAAGTTTAGAGAAATTGTTAAAAATACCTTAAATGGTTAGTAGCAAAATATTGTATAGGAAGTAAAATATGTGTTTTGTATTGATAACATATTGATAACATAGTGCTTAATTTTATTGCTTCTCATAACTTTATTTTGATGCTCGAATGGAAATTAGACATCTCAACTGAGGCACACACACACACACACACACACAATCATTCTCTTTCCAAGTGTCAACTTGAATACCAGTGTGGTTACCATGATAAAATCACACTTGAGTATAGGATGATTGTCAATATCACGCAGTTTGTGCATCCTATGAATATAAATGGGTTTTCCCACAGAGCGTATAAACATGCACCTTTTAATTCAAAGTTTTCAATTCAAAGTTTATTCAACACTCTTCATAAAAACATTTATAACATACAAATACAGAATGGAGTTATAAAACAACAAGTGATAACAAATACAATGGCAATTTATAAGAGCAATAATTACATTATTTGAACTTATTGGCGGTGTTCGTTTCTGTTTTTGAAACTTATTTAGGCTTTCAGTGGTGTAAATATAATGTTGGAGTTCCACTTTAATTGGTAGAATCCTGGATAAAAGAGCAAGACGTTTTATTTGCTTTCATTACTTTAACTTTCATCCCCTCTTTCTCCTCTGTTATTCCATTATTTCTTTCCATTTCTTTCATTCTCTTCCTCTTTCTCTGTCATCAATTAAAGGACTCTTCCAGTGTCAATCAACAATACCATGTGTATAAAACAAAATAGTGTACATGTTATTACAGGCTAGGCTTTTAGCGTATACATTTATTTTATTATATTCTAATTTTTCTTGTAGAAAAACAAGAGAATTATTAAAAAAAATACGAACTTTGAGACATGTGTTTAAGGTACTTTACAAAACTGTCTACAAAACAGTATAAAGACCATGTGTGTGTATCGAAATAGTCGCGCCATTTCACCCATAAGAATTGACTTTCTTTTTCACCAAAAACATAAAGCAACTGCAATTTCCACCGCACTGCGGTTATCAGAACCTCCCCCTAAATGTTTTTTTAACCGAATAATTTTTGTTGGTAAAAGAACGATAGAAAGAAGTGGTTGTCCCCAAACTAGGTCGCTTATGCGCACAAGCAATTTCTGAGATGTAATCTTCTTACAAACATGTACTTTAGCAAGATATTGATCTACATTTGCCACTCTCCACCCATGGGTTAAATGGGTACCCGGTAGGATGCCAAAGCCAATGTAGTATGCTTAGCAATTTGAGCCTAGTAGTAGTAGCTCTTGCTGAAATGCTCCCCAGGGAGTGGAGAAAGTGCATAACATTGTTTGCGGGCAAGCCAATGACCGGGGGTAATAAATGTAAAGCGCTTACAAATTTGGACTTGTCGATGTATTAAGCGCTATATAAGCGGAAATATTATTATAATTATAAAAGAAAATAATAATAATATTAACTGGATGACCAGGAAAGCGGAAAAGCTTAGTTACAATGGGGTCCTACTTACAAAGTCAGTATTATTTATTTCTATTAAAAATCATGTTATATAAACATAAGCAAAATAAACTTTAAAATACATTTTAAATAACGACACAAGAGAAATATCACTTGTATATAAATATCGCAGAAGTAAATCAATATTTGAGTTCAATTATCAAGTTATACATGTAGATTATCATATCACTTGCATCTTTTGATTGCGTTTCAAGTGATATCACAAATAATATAGCAACAATTTCTGTCATACTAAAGTCTTTAATCTTGAACTTACACCTGTAGTATATTGCAAACATGATTATTCTTTGATTTTGCAGTACCGATCATTTGTTCAAATATCAAAGAGAAAACAAGTACAGAATGAAAAAAGCATATGCATTTTAAACTTGTTTATAGCATACCATTTCGATAGAGGGAAGTTTTCATGTTATTGGATAATGACAACTGTATTTAGGCAATTAAAATCTATCGAGAGAATCTTCCCGTTCGGTTATTATAAACATTAGAATATAAAAACATAGGCCCCTGTTATACATCTGATGTAGAGAGGTATACACACTACAAATAATGGTAATATAGAGTGTGAGCTGGATTACAGTGATACTTTGATAAAATACAACTTCTTGTCACAAGCAAACGCAAGCATGTCTGGTGAGAGTGAAACCAAGTAACACCAATTACGACAAACCGTCATATTAAGTGCATTGAACTCAACTTTCTCATTCAGGTTCAGACCATCAAGGTCATAGAGCCTGATAACCATGCTACCATTCTTACAATCAAAGCTCGCTACATAAACTCTGTCCTGCTCATCCAGGGCAGCAAACAGGTAGACACCGAATGGAGCTTGTAGAGACTTACCAGCATTACCATCCCTGTCATAGACCGTCACCACGCTTGGATTGGTGTTACATGAACTCGTGACGATAAAACCCGACCTGGTGGCAGACATCTGCATCGTCTCGTTGTGTGTTGTTGGAACAGTGTGTTTGAGAGTGGATCCAGTCGGGTCATAAATATAGACTTGCTTCTCATTGGTAGCGATAAGGATTTCATCTGATGGACTTCTGTTTAGTCCCAGAAAGCCACTGCTGTTCACGCGGATGGTTGATTTCGTGGAGCCATTGGGTGAATACATGTGTGCTTGGTTGTTACCCGGCCAAATGCATAACGACCTGTCTTGTTGAAATACAAGATCAAGACACTTCATTTTACTTAGTATGTTTGTACACTGGTACTTGTAACCAGCTGAATCAATTACATCTATACTATGTTTATCACCATATCCGATAGCCACACTGTAATCAGAGTACTGGGTCATTCCATACATCATTCCTCGTAGGTCTACACACTGAATGACCTGCAACTTGGGATCTGATTCTAAGATACGCCCGAGTTCAAGACGAGTACCATCTGCAGGCCTAAACCACTTCTCCTGTGCTTTCTTCGTAATGTCTGCTGCAGAAGTGTGATCAGTAGCCTCCTTCAGTATCGCATCCAGCTCCTCACAGAGCAAGGGATGAGCAGACAGACTATCTGTCTCAAGACGACCCAGTCTGTCATTAGCTACCAGTGTTATTGAACTACAAATACTATTGATCCTCTGTTGATCCTTGGTTTTTAAGACGTAGAGGTCGTCCTCGAAACTCCGCTTTACTGCATTGATTTGCTCGATGAGATTTCGATGATTTTCTTCAAGCTCTTTAGCCTTGATGCTGTAGGCTTGACTGATATCGTCCAGAACTTTCTGCACAGCAGTGTATACTTCATGGCGTTGTACTTCCACAAATTGAATGTTCTTCTCCAGTTCTGATTTCTTAGTGGCACATCGCTGGACAAGGTCGTTCACCTTAACAAAAGAAATAACAGAGAAGTGAAAAAGAACATTTAGCTATGAAATGTAGCCACGTTTACTAACAGTGGCGGATCCCCCAACCCCCCCCCCCCCCCCCCTTGAGAAAAAAATCATGTAAAAACATGTGATTTTTACCTTTTTGGGGGGTTGGCCCCTAGACTTTGACACTAGACTTACAATTTGAATTTTTAAATTATTCTTTTTAACATCAGTAAGTTAAAAAAAATGTATTTTACTGCTATTTAGGTGTCATCAATTGTCACTAAAGTACCGATTTTGAGTGAAATTAGTTGAGTTTTGTACAGTGGTGTTTGAAATGTTGAGAATCAAAAGCACAGCTTTTACTACACAGCCAGGAGAGTGATGCTCCTATGTGTGCCTCTGCCCCACCCCCCCCCCCCCCTTTCCGGCGCCTACGGTACCTTAAATGAAACCACGTTTACCTTAAGCCGTAACTCCTGCTCGAAGTCAGCCTGATTCTTGATTTTGTGATTTTGATGACCAACGATCACGCACTTGAAACAGACGTGGACCTAATCCTCACAAAACATCTCTTTGTTCTCTTGTTTGTGGATGAAGCACTTCTTGGATAGATGACCAATGCCGACCTTCCCGTTGATGATATCCTGTATGGATACAATCTCATGGGCCTTAAACATCAAAGACAAACTCTGATGACAGGTTAGACACTGCTCACACAAATAACTGTTGCAGGTTTTGCAGAATGACACAGCCTCCCTTTGACTTATGCAAGCAGTGCATTTTGGACGCATCTCAAGGACAGCATTCATCCCTCTACATTCGACGTGGTAATCGTCTACGAGTCCGTTGACAGTCACATTGGGGAGGAAATCATCGACACGGTTCGCCGACAACTTGGTGATCTCTCTGCAGAGAGGACAGATCATGTGATCGCGATCCTGATGGGACAGGTCATAGTTCCTGAGACACTTCCGACAGAAGGTGTGTCCGCATGAAGTCAGGATGGTTGCCTCGTCGAAGATATCCAGACATAGCGGACACGTCAGGTTGTGTGAAGAGCTTTGAGCTTTATCTTCTCTAGTCTTCTCAGCCATTGGTACAAATTTCAGCTTTCTGGCAAATTACAAACACGAGCTCATTCTTCGCATACAGCCAATGTTCAATAAAACTAAGTGTAATCATCTATATGTACTAGAGGTCGACAGTCAGTTTATGCAAGCAAAAACGATATGCAATGAAGTATAGTAAGTTGTACCCCTTTTGTACTAATATCCCAAGTTCAGGTTCTCACGTTGAGTGATAATACGCGTCGAAAGAGGTTCGCCTATCTTGATCTTTGATTACTTAAACTCAAAGTCCAGTCACACAAGTCGTAGCGTGCGCAGTTCCAGAGATAAATTATTGTTCCAGATTCGTCATGGCAAAACTAAAGTTACTCTCGGGGACCATGCGTTTGCCATTGCTGCCCCCAAACTATGGAATAGCTTTCCAATAGAAATACGAAGCTCTCCATCTCTCAATGTATTTAAATCCAAATTAAATTATTTGTTCAATTGAGAGATTCTAGTTTGTAGAATATAGTTTTTAAAAAGGAGATCTGAACCAGCAGCGCAGCTGAATATATTTTGTATAAAAGCTGTGCTATATAAATTTATTATTATTATTATTATCAAAATTAATAATTCTCTATTGTGTGTATGAATAAGATTACAGTGGTAATATCACACTTGAGTAGATCGTCTGTTCATATATAATGCAGTTTGTGCATCCTATAAATGGAAATGGGTTTTCCCACAGTGAGCGCGCGCAGCATTTGAGTACCTTTAAACTGGCGGTGTATACGTATTCATCATTTGTGTCTACAGATGGCGGCTAATTAAGGCTTTCAGTGGTGGATATATTATGTTGGAGATCCACTTTAGAAGAATCCTGGATAATAAAGATAGGCCTAGACGTTTTTTTTTAGTAGTATCATTGGAAGGGTAAAGGACGGTAAACACACTTGCTTTCCACCCCTTCTTTCTTTACTATGCTTCCTTTATCTCCTTCCATGTCCCTCTTTCTCTTTCTCTTTCTCTGTCAGCAATTTATATTCTTGTGATTAGATTGCTTCGAGGCTATGACTTTCCTTTCAATGTACAATTTGCCAGAAAAAATATTTCACCGTTTCCTCTCTCGTAAAAGATCTCATGATTTCGATATATAACCATGGTAATGTGAATCATGTCTGTCTCAAAAGCTGATAACATGAACAATTAGATCAAATTCAACATGCCCATATTGCACAGAAATATGATTTATTTGAAATAATCATGCTTGGACCCTTCAACAGTGGGTCGATGAAAAAACGAAATGATTTTCTCTCATCACAACTCTGTCTCATATTGTCTTCTATCTTCCTCCGTTTATGTTAATAGTGATTGGGGGACCCTATTGTGCCTTGACTAAACTTTACAAACTATTACATTAAACATGTCCTCATTGAATAAATTGAATTTGTACTTTATGTCGAACACATAATATACTCGGTCTTTCATTTGATAGCACATGTAGTAACACAAATAATTATCCTGCCGACTGTGGCACATGTTAATATAAATGGTCGACTATGTTTAATGGAGCGTCCCCAACACGACTGATCTGGGGCCTGTAAAGATCTCAACACATTTCCTTCATATGTATTTAGAATACGTCGTACGTTGTGAGAAAAATGTAGCTGTGTCTGTTATTTCAACCTTGAACGTTTTGCTATCAACACAATGATTTTTACCGAGCTATATCCACAAGCAGTGGCGTAGCTACGAAGGCGGAACCGGTTTGGGGGGGCACGTGGTGTACACGTATGTGCCCCCTAATCGAACACCCAACAAAAGGAAAGGTGAAGGCAAATAATTTAAAAAAATTACCGTGAGATGATTAACATACGAAAATACTTTTTGCACGAAAATGTTCTTCGAATACTATACTATTATCTTACAAGAGATTATATGATAGGGAGAACAATAAAGATTTGAATTTGGTGACGTAAGCAGCAAACGTTTCTAAAAATCTGATATATTTTAAACAGGCTCTCACCAACAGGCGCTGTCTTTAGGGGATATACAACAAAGAGAGACGTGTTCAAAAAACATATGATTTATGCTAAGGAACATCTTTAAAGAGATTTAAATTTTAAATTAATGTACAATATAATACCTGTTTGAAACAATTCTTACAAATGGAGATTAACAGACGACATATATTACCAAGTACCACGTAATAAAGGACATTGTCCATGTGTTTATTGACTGTAAACAGAACAAAATATCCTTGAATATGTCAAATACGTTGTGATATTTTTGTAACATTGAGTTTTGCATAGATATCTCTTGTTTGCCTAAGATTAATAATGGCAGAGAAGTGGACTTTGTAATAACTATCGCATTATGGTGTATATACAAAATGTTATAGTCTTCCGGAACTTTTGAGTATGATTTTAATGAGAAGCATTTCAGAGTATTAAAGGTACGTCTGCGAAAGAGAAGACACACATAGACTACTCGTAAATCAGGTAAATAAAAAGTCAGACATCCTACATCCTATGAATAGAAGTGGGTTTTCTCACAGAGCGTATCAACATGCACCTTTGAACTTATGGTGAATATATTATGTTTGAGATCCATTTTAGTAGAATCCTGGATTTAAGAGCAAGACGTTTTATTTCCCTTCATTACTAAATTTGGAAGAGTAAAAAAAGGACGGTAACGACGCTTGTTTTTTACCCCCTCTTTCTCCACTATTCTCCCTTTATGTCCTTCTATTTCTATCTTCCTCTTTCTATGTCAACAATTAAAGGGCTCTTTCTGTGTCAATCAACAATATTGTGTGCATACAACAAAAAAAATGTACATGTAATCATAGGCTAGGTTTACAGCGTATATATTCATTTTATTATTGTATTCTAATTTTCTTGTAAAGAAACAACGGAGGAAAATACAAGAAACGAACTTTGAGACATGCGTTTGTAAAGGTACTTTACAAAACTGTTTACAAAAACAGTATAGAGACCATGTGTGTCTATCGAAATAGTCGCACCATTTTACCCATAAGAATTAACTTTCTTTCTTCACCAAAAACATGAAGTAACAGCATTTTCCATCGAGATGCGGTGATGAGAACCTCCCCCTAAACAAAACCAAACAAAACCAAAACCACAAAAAACGAACACAAGCAATTTCTTCGATGTAATCTTCTTACAAACACTTCAACTTGGATGTCCTTTTTTAACGATGGGGAAACATTGAATTTACGTTTTCTCCAGATTCATCCAAAGGTTTTCCATTCATGTCTACTAGCATGACCAGAAGAAGATATAATATCCTCATCATTTCTACAATTTATCATATGATAAACATAATTCCATCTTACCCAATTCTCTTTCTACCGTTACAAAATGCAAATGAAGATATTTCAAATTCCACGTCATAAATCTATAGTATGTACAGATTAAATTGAATTGAATTGTCCCTCTTTCTCTTAATCTGTCCGCAATTGATGTTCTTGTGATTGGATTGCTTTGAGGATATGACATTCCTTTCAATTTACAATTTGTCAGAATTTTTTTTTCACCGTTTCCCCTCTCTTATAAAATCTCATGATTTTGACTTATAACCATGATAATGTGAATCATTTCTGTCTTAAGAGCTAATAACATGATGAATCATATCGAATTGAACATGTCGATATTATAGCTCATATTGCACAGAAATATTATTTATTTAGAATAAACATGCTTGGACCCTTCAACAATGGGTCGGTGAAATAATGAAATGATTTTCTCTCATCACAATACTGTCTGATATAAGCATCTTTTTCTATTTCTGCCTCTCTCTCTCTCTCTCCCTCTCTCTCTCGCTCTCTCTTTTTTTTTTCTTGTCTCACACACACACACACACACGCACATTCTGGATCCTCGCGATCTCACTAACTTTGTCTCACTCTCTCTCTTTCTCTCTTCCTCTCTTTCTCTCTTTCTCCTTTTTCTCTCTCTCTTTCTTTCTCTGTGTCTCCTTTCTCTATCTTTGTCTCTCGTTCACTCTCCTATTTATAAACCCCTGAATATTACGAAAGTCTATGATATGTGCAATTATCAACTCAATAACAATGAACAACTCAGGCAGTCGATCATTTCATAATCTGAAAATATGCTGCTCTTGTTATTTTAATTTGCTTATGCTTGTAGCAATAACGAAGGAATATATTACAGATGGCGATATCAGCAAGTACAGTAATCTTACAGCAATATCCAGTGTCCATCAACAATTCCTTGTACTTACTATTAAAAAAATATGTAATAGGCTCCCTCTACTGCAAATACAAACTATCAATTTCGAAATATAAAGAGACAACCATTCAAAAGAAAATACAGATACAAAATGTGCACTTTCAGACTTGTGTTAATAATATATTTACAAAACTTTAAACAAAAAAGTACAGGGACCAAAAGTCTATCCAAAAAAGTCATAAGAATTGAC
This sequence comes from Strongylocentrotus droebachiensis, assembly GCA_035222895.1. Lineage (NCBI taxonomy): Eukaryota > Metazoa > Echinodermata > Echinoidea > Camarodonta > Strongylocentrotidae > Strongylocentrotus > Strongylocentrotus droebachiensis. The sequence continues at coordinate 48,768 of JAVYIG010011133.1, forward strand.
CAAACAAGGTAATACTTAGACCATCCATGCTATTCACGAATAAAATGTCAGTGACGGGAATACCCTTAGAGTTTGTTCCCAAGAGCCCTCGAGAAGGGCATCCAAGTCGATCACATTGGGACACCGCATTGAAAACCCATGCACCAAACTTTGTCAGGAGGCAGTTGAAGGTACATTACCATGGCAAAAAAACTGGAGAAAAAAATTATCTTAGAAGAGGATGTTTTTATTCCAACTAATCATATGATAAACATAATCCTATCTTACCCCATTCTCTTTCTACCGTTATTAAATTTAGATTGAGATATTTCAAATTACATGTCACAAATCGATAGTCTGTATATAGATTTGATTGAAATGAATCTCTCTTGTATCCTTTCTCCGCTCAGGTCGGATTTAATTGGAGCGGTAATTAAAACGGAAAATACAAGTACCAAATACAGATAAAATATGCAAAGTAAAATTACCAACTAACTTTCACAAAGATATCATGATATTCTTCATGTACTTAAAATGCGTAATCAAGCAACACAACTTCCGACTGAAAAAAACATTGTTCTTCTAAACAATATAGTAAACTAATTTTTCATATCATCAGTCCCAGAGCATTCAATTTACTGAATTTTCAGACAGGGTGCAAAGTGAATACGAAGCAATTTTTAATGGAATGCAGCAATATTTTCACCATGATCCTGAAAGGCTTTTTATTAGAATTTGATATAATGTATTAGTCAAGTTCAATGTAACATACATACGTGGAGTAAAATGATATCACAAAATAAAAACAAAATGATAATAATAACTTGACAGGATGACCATGATAACTGAAAAGCCTTTTTTACAATGGGTCCCATTTACAAAGTCAGAATCAATTATTTCTTCATATCTTCTTCTTTCAAAGATACAAAATAATCACAGTAACAATCACAAAATATAAATGCAAACAAAATAAACGTTAAAATACATGAGACTAACGACATAAGAGAAATAATACTCATAAGAAGTTATCAAAATTTTGATCAATTTTCAAGTTAAACATACACATGTTTATTACCATATCACTTGCATCTATTTATTGCGTCTAAAGTGGTAGGTACCTCTCAAATTCAATTTTTTTTTAGAATGCCTGTATTTGTTATTTGTTATTCTTTGATTTTGCAGTACCGATCTTTTGTTAAAAAAGTATATGCATAATGTACCCATTTGTTACATACTATTTCGATAGAGGGAATGTTCATCTTATTGGATAATGACAACTGTATACAGGTAATTAAAATCTATGGAGAGAATGAACATAATAATTATCTTCCCATTCGGTTAGAAAATGAAACATAGGCACCTGTTATAGATCTGGAGCAGAAAGGTATACACACTACACATACTGGTAATATAGAGTGTGAGGTTGGTTTACAGTGATACTTTGATAAAATGCAACTTCTTGTGACTAGCAAACGCGAGGATGTCTGGAGAGAGGGAAACCAAGTAACACCATTCAAAACCAATCGTCATAGTGAGTGCATTGAACTCAATTCTTTCCTTGAGATTCAGACCATCAAGGTCATATAGCCTGACCACCACGTGATGATTCTTGCGATCAACACTCGCTACATACACCCTGTCCTGCTCATCGAGGGCAGCATACAGGTAGACATCGTCTTGAGCTTGTACAGACTTACCAGCATTACCATCCCTGTCATAGACCGTCACCACGCTTGGATTAGTGTTACATGAACTCGTGACGACCAAACCCGACCTGGTAGCAGATACCTGCTTCGTCTCGTTGTGTATTGTTGGAACAGTGTGCTTGAGAGTTGTTCCAGTCTGGTCATAGATATAGACTTTCTTCTCACTGTTAGCGATGAGGATTTCATCTAATGGACTTCCGTTTAGTTTGAGCAAATAGCCACTGCTTTTCACGTGGATGGTTGATTTCTTGCATCCATTGGGAGAATAAACGTGTGCTTCTTCGAAACCTGTCGATATAAATAACGACCTGTCTTGTTGAAACACAAGATCATAACACGTCACGCTTCTTTGTATGTTTGCATACTGCCCCTGTTTACCAGCTGAATCAATTATATCTATACCATTGGTATTACAATGTCCGATAGCTACACTGTCATCAGAGTATCGGGTCATTCCCAACACCACTCCCCGTAGATCTACACACCGAATGATTTGCAACTTGGGATTTGTTTCTGAGATGCTCCCAAGATCAAGACGAGTATCATCTGCAGGCTTGAACCTCCTCTCCTGTGCTTTCTCCGTGATGGCTGCCGCAGAAGTGTTATCAGTAGCCTCCTCCAGCATGGCATCCAGCTCCTCACAGAGCAAGGTATGAGCAGACAGATTGTCTGTCTCAAGGCGACCCAGCCTGTCATTAGCTACCAGCATTATTGAACTACAAATACTCTCGATCGTCTGTCGATCCTTGGATTTCAAGACGTTTAGGTCGTCCACGAAACTCCGCTTTACTGCATTGATTTTCTCGATGAGATATCGATGATTTTCGTCAAGTTCTTTAGCCTTGATGATGTAGGCTTGACTGACATCGTCCAGCAGTTTCTGCACGACAGTGTATACTTTATGGCGTTGTACTTCCACATTCCGAATGTTCTTCTCCAGTTCTGACTTCTTAGCGGCACATCGCCGGACAAGGTCGTTCACCTAAACAAACAAATAATAGAGAAGAGAATAGATCTCTTTGTAGAATGAGATGTATGCCAATTACATGGAACTGGTTCGAAAATCAAACACCACATTTTGGGCGCGCCTGATGTTTCACAAACGTTAGAACTAAGACCCCCCCCCCCCCCCCCCACTCCTTATATCATCATATGTCAAAATGAGGACCGAAGAATGTAATACATTGTTTGTTCGGCTTTCTTAAAAGTTCATGTGTATGAAAGCAGTTATATTAGATCAACATAATGGATATGGGCCAAATAGTGATAATATAATGATAATAATTATAATAATGATGATATTAATGACAATAATAATGATAACAAAGATAGTAATAATAATTGTAATAAAACTAAGGTAAAATAATAATGATAAGAATAATAATGATATACTACTACATCTATTACAAATTTTGATGATGATGATAATGTTCATTTTCATTTACATTATTACTATTATTATTATTATTATTCTTTCGTGCCCATCATCTGATCTCAAATGTACTGCCAGGCTTTTGCACACTGAAGAGCCTTCTCATTTGCTGCCACTAGGTCTTCCAGGCAGCATTGGTCATCTAGGAGTGGGAATCTTAATAAATTTCACGGATGTTCCACACTCGCAGTCGATGACTGTGTCATCAGTGTATCCCCATTTATGCATGTTGTATTTACACCGCCCCCACCCCTGTGCGAAGCCTCTTCCAGTCATTATGGCCAGGTGGGATTGATAGAGCTATTCATGGTAGTGGTTTTCGCAATGTTATTATTAGGTGGTCTGTCAACGACAGATCACCTATTGTTTTCGTCAGAATTTTCTTTCTTCTTTATTATTTATTTATTTATTTATTATTCTTTATTTTTATTTATTGTTCCCACTTTTTTGTTCCGACGATAACTCAAGATCTATTATGTCAATTTCGTTCAATTTGGGCACAGTCATAGGTCATTGTCATAAGACGTGACAGGGACATTTTCAAGGTCATCAAGTCTTCATGACGTCATCCAGGCGCCATTTTGTGTTTTTGGGGGTACTTTTTACTCATGATCATATCTTCATAACGGAAAGGCATTTCTCATTTATATTTATCATGATTAGGGTCAATATCCGTCCGGTCAGTTTCAGGTCAGAAAACGCGCGCGCATGCGTACGTTCGCGCGTTAGCGCGCTCGCAAAAAATAAAAATGCTTCAAATCGTCTCAAATTAATTTTGCATACGTTTCAGGCCATTTTAAGCATTTTGCAAAAAAACGCGCACACGCGCATGGGCGCGCGTTTCCGCGTGTCCTGGCATTTAGCAACATAAAATCGCCAAATTTTCTCCGTCATCATATTTGAATCATTTTGCCAAGCATTTTGATACATTGTTCACCCGTTTCTGCCCATTAATAACGGAATGAGCGTCCGTTTAAGATAATGTCCGTGCGTGCGAGCTATTGTAATACATAGCATATATGGGCAAAAACATGCCATTTTAAAAATCGAAATAGCTCTTCAGATAGTCCGTCGACCCCCAATTTTTATATCATGGTTGGAGAAAACATGAGTTGGAGATATGATTTCATACCACCCTGACTCGTTCAAAGTGAAACAAAGTCATCATATTGGCATCTAAACTCAAACAAATGTATTTTGTTGATGACGTCATTTTTGTCTTTGTTTATTTGAGATTATCTCACTTATCGGTGATCGATTTTCTTCCAGATTTTGATATGTTGTAGCTGAGATAATTCTCTATCAAAATTATGCCATTTATTTTTCATTTAGATGACTTCATTATAGTGAAATATTCGATTAATGGCGACAATGCATAATTTGTCATATTTGCGTGTTATGTCTATAGGTCACTTTTTTCAAAATATGAATCTGCATGACAATGTGTTTTGACCAGTATCTCGGTTGTTATTCAACAGTTTCCTTCCAAATTTTAGTATGTTGTAGCTGAGACTATATGTTATCTAATTCACCCCTCATTTTTTCGATAAGATGTCAGGATCATGCTCATGATCATCAATATTATTAACATTATCATTATCATCGTCATCACCATTACTATCAAGATCATCATCATCATCATCATTGTTTACATGTCTATATAACTTCTACCTTTCTCAATATAGTAAATAGTAATATCTACCATCAGACATGAAGACAGACCACCTTATTCGTCCTCGTGACGAATTAAATTTCTAGTTATTATTATCATCCTCATAGAAAAAAAACATTGATACATGTACTACCAATTAATATTGAAACAATCTGCTATAGGCCCTTTTGCACAAATAAAATAGAATGGAGTATGATTTTCCTGTATTTTGTTTTCCGTTGCGATAATGGCGTAGCTACGAAGTTATCTGGATAATCTGAGCACGTACGTGCCTCTTTCACCTCTTAAATGATAGTCTACAAAATATGGGAAAAGTAACGAAGAGACAGAGAGAAACAGAATAAAGGGGAGAAAAGAAAGTAACTAAGATGATACCAAGTACCCCTTCGTACCTTCAAGGCACGCCGGAAAAGTTTCAACTGTATAGGGGGGGGGGCATCTCGAAAGGATTTTCAAACAAATTTAGCTACGTTTAATACCGTCATTATACATTCCCCTCCTTCGCAACAAACACCGTTTCTCCAGTCATACCAACGTTTCTTGATATTTTCCAAAAATAGTGAATTTAAGTTTTTTTTAAAATACATTGTAATATTGGAATGTAGCTCTCCTAAGCATATGTGTTAAAGCATAGAAGCAGATTTAAGATATTCAAAGTTATTATTTCCATAACAACATAAGATACCTCATATAAAAGAGTTTCTATATAAATACTGAGGATCATATAACTCGATTTAGAGTTTACTATTATCAAGCAGTGAGTGTAGAGACCCAGCGAAAAAAAATGCTTCTGTGAAATTGAAAAATGTAATCAAGTAAAATTTAAAAAAAACATCGAAAAATCCATGCCTACTTCAAAATAGTGATTTGCATATAGGTGAGCATGTGCGATCAACAGAAAGAGCTTGTTGTCTTCTCAAGGGAGGCGGCAAAATTGTTGGTTCATCCCCTTTATTAGAGAGAAGCTTTGAACTTCGCACCATATCCATTTCAAGCGCAAGTGTAGTGGACAGGGATTGTCGAGGATAAGAAGCATCCCAACTATTAAAATGCGAGGAAGTCTAGTTATATCAATTACAATTGTGCTATTATCTTGTGAGCCAGGCGGGGCCTTTGCCGTCTCCTTACCGATCTATTTTCCGGCCAAATAAGAAAGGGTACATTTAGCGTTGCGACCAGGAAAGAATTTTAAAAATATGGAATGGTGACCATTTTTTTAAAGAATCTCTGTTGCTTTGCAAATTTATTGATGTCAAAGTTTTTGTCTGGCAAGGGAGGCGGAAAAAAATGAATCCTCCTTTGTTTGTAAAGATATTTGACCTTGTGAGGGAGAGGGGGTAGAAACGATTTGGCTCCACCCCAAAATATCTATTGTCAAGGGGGGGGGGGAATCTCATGTTGCCCTAACCTTTGATTGAAAGTAGTATCTGATCCCAAGCTTGTGGTGTGCCTATATTGTAGAAGGGGTTTGTAACATAATAAACACCGGGTTTATTAATATTAGAGGGAGCGCAATGGAACTCATTAGTTTACCTTTCAGAGCACTTGTTATCTTATTATGATAAAAGGAATTACACATATATTTCCTTCTTCCCCTTGCGAGGCCCCCTCCCCCTCCGACTTGAAATATTGCATCAGCCCCCTCTGCCCCCACCCCCTCCCCGCTTCCGGCGCCTACAGTGCCTTAAATGAGACCACGTTTACCTTAAGCCGTAACTCCTGCTCGAAGTCGGTCTGATTCTTGATGTTGTGATTTTGATGACCGACGATCACGCACTTGAAACAGACGTGGACCTGACAATCCTCACAAAACATATCTTTGTTCTCTTGTTTGTGGATGCAGCACTTCTCGGAAGGATGACCAATGCTAACCTTCCCGTTGATGATATCCTGTATGGATACAATGTCGTGACCTTCAAAAACGACTGTAAGATGTTGATGACAATCCAGACACTTATCACACATGTAGTTATCACACGTTTTGCAGAATGAGACAGCATCTTGCTGAAACTTGCAAGCAGTGCATTTCGGACGCATCTCAAGGACAGCATCCACCCCTCCGCCCCTGACGTGGTGGTAATCGTCTACTAGTCCGTTGACAGTCACATTGGTGAGGAAATCATCGACACGGTTCGCAGACAACTTGGTGGCCTCTCTGCAGAGAGGACAGATCATGTGATCGAGATCCTGGTCGGACTGATCATAGTTCTCGAGACATTTTCGACAGAAGGTGTGTCCACATGAAGTCAGGATGGTTGCCTTGTCGAAGATACCAAGACATAACGGACACGTCAGGTTCTCTAAAGAGCTTGAAGCTTTCTCTTCTTCAGTCTTCTCAGCCATTGGTACAGCTATCGGATTTGTGGCTTATCATACAAATGAGCTCATTCTACGCATAATATATCCGATGTCCAATAAAGCTTACAAATTGTGATTAGCTAATGTGTACTTTTAATGAAAGTTAATGAAAGCACAAACTAAGTGCAATGATGTAGTAGATTGTACCAATATCCTGGATCTATGTAACAAGTGCGTCCTAACTGCATGTAGTTCTATACCAATTTCTCACGTTGATTAACAGTATGTGTCGAAAAAGGTGCGAATAACGTTGATCAAAAGTACTGAATCTATATTAAAGTGTATACATCAACACAAATGTAATTACAATGAAACTAGTAAAAGAACTACTTATCCAGGCGATCGTAGCACATGTTAATATAGATGGTCGACTATATATTTAATGGAGCGTCCCCAACACGACTGGAGCCTGTAAAGATCTCAACACATTTCGTTCACATAAATTTAGAATACATCGTACGTTATGAGAAAAATGTATATATTCTGTGTCTGTGATTTCAACCTTGAACGTTTCGCCATCAACACAATGCTTTTTGCCGAGCTATATCCACAAGCAGTGGCGTAGCTACGGAGGCGGGACCCGGGGGGGGGGGCACTGGATGTACACGTATGTGCCCCCTAATCGAATGGCCCCCAAAAAGGGTAAGAGCGAGGGGGAAGATGAAGGAAAATAATGTTTTAAATACCGTGAGATTATTAATATATCAGGAGATACTTTTTGCTCGAAAATGTTCTTCGAATATTATACTATTATGTGAACGCAACTCTTACAACAGATTGTGATACAGAAAGAAAAAAAAATCACGATATAATGTTAGTGACGTAAGCAGCAAGCACCAGCATGTGCTATCTTGGGGGGGGGGTATACTAAAAAGAGACATTGATTAGTGTTCCGTGTTCAAAAGGAATTTGACGTATCCAAAGGAACATCGTTTAAGAGAGTTCAATTATAAATTGCTGTTCTATACTAGCTACCTGTTTGAAACAATCTTTACAAATAGGGAATAGCAGAAGACAGATACCGCTCCTAAGTTCCACGTTATAGAGGACATTGTCCATGTGTTTTATTAAATGTGAACTGAACAAGTATGTACTTGATTATGTCTCACAGGTTGTGATGTTTGTTTTTGATATTGATTTTGGCATGGATATCTTTTGTTTACCTTAGCATAATAATGGCAGAGAAGTGGACGTTGTAATAACTATCGCATTCCGGTGTATATAATAGTCTTCCGGAATAAGTATGATGTTATTGAAAAGCATTTAAAATTCAGGAACGTATTCGAAAGAGAAAAAATACACAGGCTGTAATTACAGGAGCTATAAGGCCAGACAAGAGGTTCCCAGAGAAATTGTTAAAAACGCCTTAAATAATAAGTAGCAAAATAGTGTAGAGGCGAGAAAATATGTGTTTAGTATTGATAACATAGTTGTAGTACTACAATTCCATTGCTTCTCATAACTTTATTTCTGATGCTTGAATTGAAATTAGACATCTCAACTGAGGCACACACACACAATAGCATTCTCTTTCCAAGTGTGTACTTGAATATCAATGTGGTTACAATGGTAAAATCACACCTGAGTAGATTGACTGTCAATAGGGACTTTTAGATTCTGCACGACTAGAACGCGGACTGCCCTGTTAAGGCAATGTGGCGTCACTGCCAGTGCCTTAAAAGGACGTCACATTGCCTTAAAAGGGCAGTCCACGTTCTCGTCGTACAGAATCTAAAAGTCCCTATTATCATGCAGTTTGTGCATCCTATTAAAGAATAGAAGTGGGTTTTCCCTCAGAGCGTATTTATAAGCATGCACCTTTGAACTTATTGGTGGTATTCATTTATTTTTTAATATACCGTGTGTCTCAAAAAAAAACGTAACACTTTTGAAATGGTTGCCAAATTGAGCATATATAATTTTATGAAAAAATGTTGATATGTATGGAAAGCTAAAGGACCAACCTTTCATATGATATGAAAAAATTGAAAAAAAAATCATGCTTCGATGAACAGTGTTCACTTAAGTTAGAGGTATGAAAATGGGCCTGCGCAGGATTTTTCCTTCCAATTTTGGACAGGTAAGTTACTTTTAGCATACAAAATAAGTTTGATATGAGATATTCATGATCGATGGATTAAGAGTTAAAAGGATGTTTTGAATACCAGTCCTTTCTCTCTGTCATTTATCAATCCCCAAACACCACCCCTGCCACACACACACACACACACACACACCAACTTCCACTCCCATCTTATTGTATCATTGATCTGGTAGATGTGAACAGGATGAAGGAAGAATGGGAAAATGTTAAATTGAAATACCGTATTCAAAATCATAATTGACATTATGCAACCCACTCTCCTCCCCCCCACAACCTTTTCCCATCCCATCACCTACCCCTTGCCTTTTCTTTATCAGTTTTCTTCCGTAAGTTTGGTGGATCATCAATCACATTTTATTCAGGTTTTATGAATGACCCAAACATGTAATAGCTAAGTACATCATTCATTATGCATTGAAAATACCAGAATTCGAGGTATTCAAAATATCCTTTTGATTCAAAATATCCTTTTGATCCATCGATCATGAATATCTCATATCGACCTTATTTTGTAAGTTACAAGTAATTTACCTGTCCAAAATTGGAAGGAAAAATCCTGCGCAGGGCCCATTTTCATACCTCTAACTTAAGTGAACACTGTCCATCGAAGCATGATTTTTTTTAATTTTTTCATATCATATGAAAGGTTGGTCCTTTAGCTTTCCATACATATAGACATTTTTTCATAAAATTATATATGCTCAATTTGGCAACCATTTCAAAAGTGTTACGTTTTTTTTTGAGACACACGGTATAGAGGGCGACTTATTTAGGCCTTAAGTGATGGATACATTATGTTGGAGATCCACTTTAGTAGAATCCTGAAAAATAGAGCAAGACGTTTCATGTGCTTTCATTACTATGATTGGAAGAGTAAAGGACGGTCGCTACATTTGTTCTCCAGCCCATCTTTTTCCGCAAAGCTTCCGTTATTTCCTTATACATGTATTTCTCTCTTTCTCTTCCTCCTTCCCTGTCAAATATTAAAGGACTCTTCCAGTGTCAATCAACAATACCGTGTACATACAACACAAATAATGTTCATGTAATTATAGGCTAGTTTAACAGCATATACATACTTTTTATAGCTATTTTCTAATAAAAAGAAAAGAAACAAAAGAGGAAAATACAAGATATGAACTTTGAGAGATGTGTTTTTAAAGGTACTTAACAAAACTGTGTACAAAAACAGTAGAAAGACCATGTATGTATCAAAACAGTCGGGCCATTTTACCCATAAGAATTGACTTTTTTTCTTTGATCGAAAACATAAAGTAAGTGCAGTTTCCGTCGAGATGCGGTTATTAAAACCTCCCCCCCCCCCCCCAAAAAAAAAAAAAGAATAGAAGAAGAAACAACAACAACAATAATAACAACAACAAACAAACAAAGCACGCTAAAAACAAAAACAAAAACCGAATAATTTTTTTTTAAAGAAAGATATGAAGAAAATTATCCCCAAGCTAGGTCGCCTATACACACAAGGAATTCCTACGGTGTTATATTCTCCAAACATATCAACTGGTATGTCGTTTTATTAACAATGGGGAAACATTGAATTGATGTTTGCTCAGGTTTCACCCCTTGGTTTGCCATGAATGTCTACTAGCGTGAACAGAGAAAGGTTTAAAACCCTCATCATTTCTACAATTCATCATATGATAAACATAATCCTATCTTAATACCCCATTCACTTACTACCGTTTTAAAATGCAGATTAAGATATTCCAAATTCCGTGTCACAAATCGATAGTCTGTATAGATTTAGTTGAATTGAATCGAATTTATTTAAAGATAATACAAAGTTTTGGGTATGGGGTCATGAATTTGGTTCAAATGAACATAATGGAAGCATATGCGATCCTTCAATATTCAGTGATCGTTGTCGCGGTTGAAATCGAGTCTAAAGTTATGAAATTGTTTGTTTTTTTTTTGTTTTTTTTTAAATGATATTTTATTTCCTTCTTCATAAATTCACATTACAAGAAATTATCACAATAAGTCATATAAAACAAGATCTTCGAATTATATCAATCAATGAACAATAAACATAGGAAAATCTCAAATTATACATGATTGTATATACATTTTTCTTTCATATAACAATTTATAATCGAAACAACAATAGAGGAAGGTATAAAGTTGTTTTTTTATATTTGTTTTACTGATATTTTATTTCCTTCCTCATAAATGCACATTACAAGAAATTATCACAATAAGTCATATAAAACAAGATCTTCGATACAAGGCACTTCATGAATTACATCAATCAATGAACAATGAACATAGGAAAATCTCAAATTATACATGATTGTACATATCAAAATAACAATAGAGGAAGGTATAAAGTTTACATAGTCCCACCCAATCACACACCCGCACACCCTCAACTCGTACCGAACAAATTCATGACACCCCCACCACCCCCTCTAGCACACCCACACTTCACACCCTTTCACACCAAACACACACACTGCATGCAACCTGTTCCGGCTTATCCACCTGTGGACGATAACCAAAAAAACATCCATTAAAGTAAAAATGCATCGATTTGTTCCCATTTCTGTATTAAAGTGCATCCCTAGTTTTCCCTTTTTGAAGGCTATTTTATATTCCTCGTCTCTGTAATCTTTCAGCATATGTAATACTTTCTGCACGGATGGCAGAATACTACACTCTTTATGTTGCATAGCTCCCTTTTTAGGTCAAGATATTAATTAAATTATTAAACAATGTTTCTTAACTAAAATCGACCGGTACCTATTCCCGTTTGGAAATTTAATATAGGAAACTACATATTCTGAGATTTTAATGGTCGCAGCTACCAGTGTACGACCGTAGGCGCTATTTGAAATTTATCAAAATTTACCGGGAGCACCAGTAAATGTTTATATTCAATTTTCCTCGAAAGCAGAAGTGTTTTAGGGGCTAAATTTTCTAGTGCTTATAATACATCGACAGGGGCATCCAAATATATCAAAATTGTAAAGAATCGCTATCCAGCCAATTTTCAAAATTTCCCAAAACTTTGTATTACCTTTAAACTTAATTTAATTCAATAGGAGGGTTAATCATTAGGATATATTCTAAAAACAGCTACCGAATAATAACATGAAATATATTCAAAGTGAAATTACTAATTATAACAGAGCTGCAGTAAACGTTTAAATAATGTATCATAATTGGCTTATTACTTAGAATGCTTACTCAAGAAACGTAACTTCCGACTGTTAAACGAGGCCAAATTTGTGTTAATACATTGTTCTTCTCTACATCATAGAAAACTAATCTTTGACTTTTCTATGGAATGTAGCACCATATGGTCCAGTAAGGTTTAAAACGCATTTGATGAATTAATTAAGTTCAATGTAACATACATACGCAGAGTAAAAAGAAACAAATTAGTTCTACTAATAACTTGACAGGATGACCTGTGAAAGCTGAAAAGCTAATTTACAATGAGGTCCCATGTACAAAGTCAGCATTAATTATTACTATATTCAAAGATACAATATAGACACGATATAAATCAAAAAATATAAGCACAAACAAAATAGACTTTTAAATACTTAAGAATAACATAAAAAGGAAAATAACACTGACATATTAAGTTAATCAATTTTGAAGTTATACATTATGATATCATATTACTGACTTTATGTAAATATCTAGAGATACGATTACGCAATGCAAGAAGTAGATGTATATTTCACATACTGCTTTTACATATTATTTCGAGAGAAGGAAGTTATCATTATATAATCGCAACTGTATTCAGGTAGGCCTAATCAAAATCTATCTAGAGAATGGGCATCTTCTTATTTTATTTGGTCATTTATGACATAATTATAAACAATAACATTTGAAACATAAGCCCATATTAGAGTAGATTTGAAGAAGAGAGGTATACACACTACAAATAATGTTAATAGAGAGTGTGAGTTGGATTACAGTGATACTTTTATAAAATACAGCTTATTGTTACAAGCAAACGCGAGCATGTCTGGAGAGAGGGAAACCAAGTAACACCAATTAGCATCAAGCATCAGATTAAGTACATTGAACTCGACTCTTTCCTTCAGGTTCAGACCATCAAGGTCATAGAGCCTGATCACCACGTTACCCTTCTTACGATCAACACTCGCTACATACACCCTGTCCTGCTCATCCAGGGCAGCATACAGATAGACATCGTTTGGAGCTTGTAGAGACTTACCAGCATTCCCATCCCTGTCATAGACCGCCACCACGCTTAGATTGGTGTAACTACATGAACTCGTGACGATCAAACCCGACCTGGTAGCAGATACCTGCCTCGTCTCCTTGTGTTTTGTTGGAACAGTTTGTTTGAGAGTGGATCCAGTCGGATCATAGATGTAGACTTGCTTCTTAGCGGTAGCGATAAGGATTTCATCCGATGGACTTCTGTTTAGTTTGAGATATTCAGCGCTATTCGAGTGAATGGTTGATTTCCTGGAGCCATTGTGAGAATATATGTGTGCTTCTGTGTAACCCGTCGATACGCATAACGACCTGTCTTGTTGAAACACAAGATCATAACATTTCATGTTACTAGGTATGTTTGCATACTGGTGCTTTTTGCCAGCTGAATCAATGATATCTATACCATTGGTATCATAATATCCGATAGCCACACTAACATCAGAGTACTGGGTCATTCCATACATCCATCCCCGTAGGTCTACACACTGCATAACTTGCAACTTGGGATCTGATTCTGAGATGCTCCCGAGGTCAAGACTACTATCATCTGCAGGATTGAACTTCTTCTCCTGTGCTTTCTTCGTAATCGCTGCCGCAGAAGTGTGATCAGTTGCCTCCTTCAGCATGGCATCCAGCTCCTCACAGAGCAAGGTATGAGCAGACAAACTGTCTGTCTCAAGACGACCCAGTCTGCCATTAGCTACCAGTGTTATTGAACTACAAATACTCTTGATTTTCTGTCGATCCTTGGATTTCAAGACGTCGAGGTCGTCCTCGAAACTCCGCTTTACTGCATTGATTTGCTCGATGAGATTTCGATGATTTTCTTCAAGCTCTTTAGCCTTGATGCTGTAGGCTTGATTGACATCGTCCAGTAGTTTCTGCACGGCAGTGTATACATCATGGCGTT